>CM040244.1:8957088-9032144 GCA_022545495.1 Chrysanthemum lavandulifolium | reverse complement strand
GAGACAAAGAACATGGCGAGCAAATGCTTTGCTCGCTTCGTCGTTTTGATAAATCCTTTGAAAGTATTTGTTTTGGTAATGGTTTATGTAAAGTGTTCGTTTAAAAAAAAAAGTCTTATGACAATAAACACATGTCAAACATGAATCTTATTAAAACCAACACATTTTTTTTGACAGAATGAGAAATAACACAGACGAAAAACTCAAAGACTAGAATCTATAGAAGTTACAAAGAAACTCAGCTACTGTATTCGAATCTAAAGGGGTTTTGTTTGAGTTTATATAACGAGGCTTATGAATTATGCGGTTTTTGGCTTATGTCTTTTAGTGTCTTATTTTGAATTTTTCGGCTTATATAAACTTAGAGTTGAGATCAATATATAACTCATATTCTTATGTAACAAATGAACCAATCATACCTCCATCTTTATCTAAATTAATAAAAATCATTTTCACATTTTTAAAAACAACATATCTTACAAACGGTAAGTTTTCAAAATATATAAAATCTGGCAATCGCGACGAGAATTAAATTATCGTTTACATAGATATGCACTTTTATATATTTTCGACAAACATTTTTTTCAAAATTTCGTCCAAAAAATCATATATGATTTTTACGAATCATATATGATTTTCAAAATCATGTATGATTCGATTTTATGAATCATATATGATTTTTACGAATCATATATGATTCTCAAAATCATATATGATTCGTAAAATCGAATCATATATGATTTTCACAAATCATATATGATTTTGTTGACCAAAATTTGAAAAAAAATGGTTAAAATATATAATAGTGCGTATCTATAGAAAGATAATTTAATTCTCGTCACGATGGTATAATTTTATCGCGTAACGATTAACGGTTTTCGAGATATTTAATTTTTAAAAAGGGTGAAAGTTAATCATAATAAAAATGAATTATTATTGGTTCATTGGATCACATGAATTTGTGATCTATATTGAGCTTTTCGCTATAAACTTATTATGACATGATAAACATATATTTTTATTTTATTTTATTATTATTATTTTTTAGACCAATGTGACTCAAATCGACCTCGAGTTAAACAATCCAAACAGGCGGGCCGGGACCTCTGTGAGGAGAGATCCGCGAAAGCGAAAGCCTAACTCACTTGGCCACTTAAGAGAAGCTCACGATTTTCTTTGTTACCAGCGAGGCTGAACCCTAGTAAACCACTCTCCAAACTCCAAAAAATTCAATTGGTAAGTAAGTAAGTCAGTTGGTTTGATAAGCTCATGTGCACATACCAAAAAGTTTATAAACCACAAAAAGAAGCCGAAAACCACATAAAGATATAAGCCCATCATAGCCCATCATATAAACTTAAACAAACATTCTCTAATTCTTAGGTGTGTTTGTTTTTAAAAAAGTCTTATTAGGCGCTTTTATTTTCTGGGTAGAAGAGGAGGCAGACGTTTTCTTGTTTGTTTTTGTTTTGAGTAAGCACCCGGTTAGACATATAACATCTTACTCAAGAAGAGGTGGGAGACTTGTCTTCTGCTTCTTTCTCGTTTTGTAAACTTTATATAATATATTTGATTGTTTATTAACTATGTTATATTTATGATAAAAATCTTGTTTCATATTTACATAAGCTTCTTATTATCGTATTGGGTTGGTTTAATAAACAAATCAAAAACGGCGTTTAAAATCGTTCGACAATTATACAAAAACAAACAACATTATTTCGTTCGATTAGACTTTCTATAACATCTTACCAGTAAGATGTGGTAGTCAGATTCAGACCTAAAACATTTTAATGAAACAAACACACCTTAGATTCTCTAATATTTTTGTTTTCACAACCAAAACGAGGTAGAAATCGAATTTATGCCTTTTGACTTATAAAGGGGAATTCTGTTCGAAAAAGTATTATAAGTTATTTTGGAATGAGTAAAGTGTGCACCATGTGTCCATGTATGAAAAGGCTTATTCCTTGTGGTCACACAACTCACATCCAAAAAGTTTTTGGTCTATTGATACCAAATGTCTTAGTGAAAACTCATGAGTTAAAAGGTTAAAGGTTCATATATTAAAATCATATGATTGTTTTGATTTGTTAGGTTTAAGTCACCTTTGATGGATCATAATCATTTCTTTTGACACATAAGATAATACCCTTTTAAGCTAAAGACTCAAATATGCTCCAAGAGTGTGTTTAGTTTTTGGAAATGAGAAGTTTTCAAAAAAGTTTTCTAAGAAACTCAGAGAAAACAGACTATGTGTTCAAAATGAGTATTTTCCGAAATTTCTCTACTGAAAACAGAAGACCTGTTTTGTGCTATTATAAGTTTATAACTATGATTTAGAGAATTTGAATATAGAGTTCTCCGGTTTTCAAAAGGTTCACCGGAGAAAGAAGAGAGACTTTGTTCTCAAGAAAACTAGAGAAAGAAAATTAAGAAAACTTTCCTGCAACTAAACGCACACTATTAAGTTTAAAGTTCAGCTTCTACTTTTAATTTATGCATCTTTATACCATCCAAAAACCTCACATAAAACTTGGTATCACTTAAATTTAAGCGCGTTTGTATAAATAATTACTGGATAGAGTCTGTATAAAGAAGAGATGCAATAAGCTGTATAAGCTACACATTGCATCTAAGACCAAATGGCAGATCTGTAATATCTACAGAGAAGAGCCCAGTCGAATTGTCTTGCATGTGTGTCGGTATCGCTTTTACCAGAATGCTGTTTCTTGATGGCATCTATGAACGCGACTTGTCACGTGAACTTTCTGAGCTCCATTTTCTTCCTGATAGCTTGTTGACCATGACATATAAGTGAATCTAGGATCCCGGAAACAGTGAAAACACCTGAATGGCGTCATTACATTGGACTTAGAAAAGTTAGATGACAATCTTTACGAATTGATGAATGGAGAAGATAAATTTTATACCTCCGATAATAGCACAAACATTAGTCAGGAAGTGCAAAAAAGAAACATGCTCCTCTGTGAATGTAACCTGCAGAAGAAATTTTAAAAATCAGCAAAACATTTACTACGGCGTGTAACAAAATTCAAGTTGGTTAGGTCGTAGCAAGGAGACCTTGATAGGTGAACCTCATAAAAGAAGAAGACTCCTGGAAGAGTTTGAAGGCGGCCAACTTCTGAATGAATACTGCGTCCACTAACATCAGTGTAAACAGTTGGTACAACCTTGTAGACGACAGATTTCTGTTATTCCAAGAAATAATAAATATAGCTAACATTGACGCTACACCTTTCAATTGTTTACAGTTACACACAGGGCAGATCTTAACAAAATAGTCCAAAAACAATAAAACAAGAACTATCCAGATTAGTGTAAAAAAGGTGTAACATACAGCTCGATAGCAGGTCATACCGGCAACGTGCAGCAAAATTTTGCAACATATTTGGCGATATTTTGAATGAAGTTTCATACACTTAACAACTTTGTTAATAAGTAAAAATTGGTTATTTCATTTTCAGGATTATGACTAGTTATTTTATTACCACTTTATGCCTTGATATGGAATCAAATTAAGCACCGCCCGCACTTATAGTTTCTACACCTTTTAATTTTATCACACTTTGCAATAGATCCCCTTTCTTAAGTCATGGCCGCATACCAAAAAAAATGGTTTGCCCATTTCAAATGTAGGTGTCCGACAAATAAAGAAAACCTAAGAATAAGCAATTTCATAGTTAACATTGAACAATGTTTAGGGCCATTTCAATTCACAAGAATCTCTTAGTTGTAGCAAAATACATCAAAAGTTAAAACAAGGGAAAGAAATGGCCAGCAATGTGCATGGTGTATAGTAAAAAAAGATGTTAAGTATACAATGAACGTAATTATTCTTGATCATTAGGACATTCTCTTGCAAAATGTCCTTCCTCCCCACATCGGAAACATGCTCCACCACGACCACTACCACCAACACGATTGCCACGACCCCCACCACGACCATTATCATAGCGTTGATCACCACCACCCTCGTAACAATCCCTAGCAAAATGACCAACCCGTCCACAATTATAACACTCAGGACCGCCAACTCTACCACCTTCATCATCACCACGACCACGCCCACGACCAAATCCTCCTCTATATCCGCCAAAACCACCTCTTCTCCCACGACCCCCTCGCCTTGGCCTTGGTGGATATGTTCTAGTATTTCTGCCAAGTCCCACCACGTCCACAGCCTTTTTTCGTCCATCTTCACTTGTATCCACAGAAAACTCTACCCTTTGTCCATCTCTAAGAAACCGAAATCCCTCAACTTTGATCTCAGACTGGTGGACGAAAAGATCCTCGCCATTTTCTTCTGTGGGAGCAATGAACCCGAAACCCTTTTGTCCATTGAACCACTTAACAGTTCCTTCTAACCTCTTTATCTCAGCCATGCAAACAAAGTGCAAATGTTATGAAAATGTATGTAGTGGCCTGGTAGGATGGTTCTTACTTCTTAAAGTATGCAATGTAGTCGAGTATGTGAAAGTTAAGGTCATAATTATTGGCATTTTCAATTCAATGTTATCTGTTTAAGATATTAGTTTTGGTTGGTTGGTTTTGGTGTTAGGCTGGTGACAGGTTTATGGCCTCTGAAGTTGGGTTTAAAATGAATGGACGAAAATATTTAGTGAATATATAGGGATTGGTTTGGTTGCATGCTTTTCTAGCACGACGGGACAAATATAATTAAGTGGATGTTATTTTCCGGCCAATAACGTGTTATTTTTATATGCTACCCTTTTAACTCACTTGATCGACACGGTTTACTTTAAATTTAGTTGTTACGTTTTACTAAAATGACTTGCTAGAGCTAATTAAATTAAAATGCAGAACAACTTACGTATGTCTTGATGAATTGATAGTTTGAAGTTATATGTTCGTTCATGCATGAGAAAATGTTGCTACGGAACGGAATACTCAAAATTGAGTTCGATCATGAGCTAAACAAGAGCCCAGAAATCCCTATAACTTCAAACTTGTATGGCGCTTAGTATAGCCCTTGACCGAAATCCCTAACTAACCCCATCGAGTCAAGGGCTATACCAAGCGCCATACATTTCCCTCTCAAACAAAGGCTTCAGGCCCTTGGGAACGGGAGGACCAACCAAACCTACTATAGGTATATAGTATGGACCAAGTAGGTTCATATTTTACTCCTCACTATTTCATACTTCATACACTGCCTCACCAAACTCACTTACCCTTCATATTTAGAATCCTACTTTATGGAGATTGCTGAATGAAATTGATCGTGAGAAGTAGATAAAGTCTACATGCTTGAAAAGTCCACTGTCAAAAGTCAAAACACGTTGTACCTGCGATTACTTGCCATTGACTTATCAATATACGAGTAAATACAAAGTAGATAGTGAGACTATTAAGAGTTTTTGAGACATATCCTAATCACAAGAGATACAAAATTGTAGGATTTTTTGAATTGCTCAGACTAGCACGGGGCGGTAAGAAACAATGGGGCTAGAAAAACCAAAGAATACACAATGCTCTCTATATAGTTGGCTAACTTAGCGAATTTCTCAACAACAACCGTGTATATGCGGGTCTCTTTGGGTATGATTTCGAGTCAGCTCCTCCCAAAACTTCTTTACCTGCATCGTAATGTATTTGTTTGTCTTTTTCAAGAATATAGAAGAGAATATAGTTAGCCATTTTGCACAACTTGATGAGATCAGAAAACAAGTGAAACACATACCTTTCATAAATTATGTTATCCACTAGTGTAGACTTTCCAAGAAACTCATCTTAGTCTACAACACATTGCTTCCATCATCTGGTGGCCCTTATAAGGTTTTGGACTTTTGGGCATGTATAAAATATCTTGTAATTTAAACCAGTGGTTCATAAAGATATTGATAAACTCGACTTAGAAGTATACGTGTTACAGTTCTCAGATTGTGACCACAGACACGCAATCAAATTAGAAGAACACACTGGATGGTCAAATTAGAGACAACTCGTTATTATTAATCATGCTTGCATTTACACACAATTCATACCAAAAGCAAAGTGATACAAATTATTACAGTGGTCACTTGATTATACAGTTTACACATCCGTATCTGCAATGGTTGTATAATCATCTATATAACAATAAAATTACTTAATTACCATTAAGGTCAAAAACATTATACACGTTCACCCAGTGACCAAAGAAAAATTTATTAAATTCTAACAGCATACTAATAATTCAGAGAGACAAAACACATACATCATAATTCAGAAACAGAAGAAGCTGATACACGACTGCATGACTGCATCATAATCTGTTTTAAGAGCAAGATAATTCGTATAGTAAGACTTTTTGCAAAATTTGATGAAATAAGAAAACAGGTGAAAAATGGTACCTTTATTTTCTAATGTCATTTCCCGATATATACATGTCTTCACTTCCTCTTCTTCAAGACCAAACTCTCGGTTGCATCAGCAAATGCATTGAACCACTTGACTTTTCTTGTTGACAACATGAGATGTCCCATCACAAATCAATTAGGGTCCCACATCCGAATCCCAACGTCACTACTTCCATGTAAATCCACTGTCCTCCTCATGTGATTCAAGCTTTGGTTTTTGTGTATGCTCGCTGCACGTTTTGGTCAGCGGAAGCCCACATAGTCCCGAGTTCCTTCAAATGAGCTCTCATCAAATGTGTTGAACTGTGTTCCTTTTGGAATACGCCCAACGAGATGGTTTTCTGATAGATTTAAGACCGCAAGACGCTTGATTTCTGCAAGACTTTGAGGGATCTCTCCGGTGAGTTGATTCCAAGATAGGTCTAACGACTCAATCTCTTTGAGATTCCCTAAAGCATGTGGAATTGGACCCTTGAGGCTGTTGTGGGATAAGTTGAGCACTATTAGCGAATTAAGATCACCGATGACGTTAGAATCCGTCCTTCAAATGTATTACAGGACACATCAATAATTGTGTAGTCAACCAAAATTTGTGGAAACTCTAGATTCACCTTTCACCGCAACAACGAATGAGTAATACTTTCCACCAATGTATAAGTATTCTGGTTCTGTGTTGCTTTTAACAACATTCTTCATGGAATTGAAATTTTGAAAATATTTTACAGGAGTTGCCCCACAAACCCGTTATGAGATAAGTCAAGAACTCGAAGACTTGGAAAGGGGATTCAACAGCTGAAGAGGGTTGAATGTGTCCTTGAAAGTTGTTTGATTTGAGGACAAGAACTTGCAGAAACGGCAGATCTCCCAACCAACTAGGGAATGTACCATTCAATTGGTTGTTTCGAAATCAACTACTTTCAAGGATTGACAATTGGACAAGGAAGTTGGCACCTTTCCTGTAACTTATTTCCATTCAAATTAAGTCCTTCTAATCGTCCACAGTCCTCGTATACGGTTGGAATCGTTCCTTGAAAGCTATTGTTCCCCATATCTATCATATAAAGAAATTTGGTGATCTTTCCAAAGCATTGTGGAATCAATCCACCAAAGCGATTATTTGACATATCCAAATACGATAGATAGCTCATGTTGCAAATTGATGGAGGAATGGCCCTCAATCAAGTTGGATGCAGATAAAGTTGAGATAGTCCGTACTATTGAAATTGTGGCAAGCTGTTATAGAGTTATGTGAGAGATCCAAACTATACAATCGTTGCCTCCTATCTCCCCGCCCAATGAGGAATTTGGCCAAAGATTTTGTTGTTAGATAGATATAATACTTGAAGTTGTCGCATGGCTCAAGTGAATTTGGAAACACCTTTAGCTTGCAAGAGGCCAACCCTAAGTATATAAAACCAGGGTTGACATAATGATTGGCATTCTTTGTTGTAACAGAGAAACCATTGTATGAGAGATCGAGTCTTTCAAGGTTTGTCGGGCTTGATAACAATGTATCCAACTCCCACTCACCACTAAAATTATTAGATGAAAGGTCCAGATGAGTGAGGTTGGTGAGTTGTCGAAATGTTTGCACATCAATTTGGCCAGCTAACTGATTGTTTTGAGGTATAACACTTGTAATGCTGGAAGAGCAAATGACTCAAACGGCACCTTTCCACTGAACATGTTATAATGTAGACGGAGAAATTGTAAAGAGGGGAAGTAAACAACCAAGATGGCAATGTCCCATTAAGTATGTTATATGATAAATCAAGATAAGTAAGGTGCGTTAGGTAAATTGAGACTTCGAAGGAAATCACCTGTGAAACTGTTGAAACACAAGTCGAGTGTTTCCAAAGAATGAAGATTGAAAATGTAATGAGGTAATTTTCCTTGCAATCCAGTGCTATGAAGATTTAGTAATTTCAAAGAAGAAGAGATGTTAAGACTGGTAGGTAAAACCGAAGAGATATTAACATATCTAAGTGAAAGTTCTTCCAAATTAGTAAAATTTGAAACATATTTATGAAAACGTCTGGTCCAAGAATTAAATAGTTATCAGAGAGATCAAGAGAGACCAATTTATGAAGGAGTGTGATATCCGTGGGACTTGGTCAGATAACAAACAATAAGAGAGGTTGAGATGTGTGAGACTATTCGAAAACTTTCCAATTTCACGTGGAATTTGGGAACCAGTAAAACTATTGAAAGCAAGATTGAGTCTTTTGAGATGAGGAAGGTTAAAGAGGAGGTGTTAGGATGCATGGTACCTTTCAGCATTCCGCAACTGAGATCAAGACAGATAACGTCACTGGTGGAGTAGTCGAGGTAACTCCATTCCAGTCACAACAATCTGTACTTGTGTTCCAGTTCATCATTATTGGATGATAATCAAAACCAAGCCAATCTCGACAGAGGTAATCGTAGATGTAATTGTCGTCATTGGTGGAGGAAAGGTTTTGTTTAAAGAGAAGCAAAGCTTCACTTTGTTGTTTCGAGCATTTATGAGTTTTATTCAAAGTCGAAGAAAAAGCAAACGTGGTGATGAAAATAAAGAAAAGAAATAATATGCCAAACATTTTAAATTATTCATTGTGTTTTCAATTTTAATTGCAATCAACATTCACAGTTCCACAAATATATATATACACATATGCTGCTGCTTTCACAATAATATAAACCAAATATGTTTCTAGTCTATGTTTTATTGATAAACGTTCTGGGTTGTGCCATTTGTTAAACTAGTAGACTCTAAACTTTTATTTTTGTTTGATTATGTAAATTTTTCAGCTTTTGATTGCGATAAAAAGAATAGGTCAATGAACTTTTAGTCATCCACTATAACGCTTTACATGGGTTTGGTTTAGTATCAAGACGGCAGATTAGTTGTCTTGCGGGATTAGTTAACTGAAGTTTTAAACCACATTAAAATCCTAAAGATTCTTATTATAAGTTTAAACTAATGATTATAAATAATCAAATCATGATGTTTTCTATTCGGAGGATTATGTTTGAACATTACCATATAAGACAAAACATTAAGAATGTAGCTCTTCGGACTAAGGTTGGTAGTTCAGATTGCACAACTAGCTCACCTGAAAAAGGGTAAAAGTACAAAGATTTTTTTATCTCTCCAGTTTAGAGTATAACATAATTTTTTATCGGTTTATGTTCGATTTTTTCCATTATAATATTTTTGACCAGTTAAACTTTATATTTTTATTCCATACTTTCGGGTTTATAGTTTTAAAATGTAAACAAAATTCTAAAAATAAGGAAGAAAAAAAAAGCGAAAAAGGTAAGGGGTACCGTTTGTGTTTTTGGGGGTGCATATCTTGTCCTTGCACAAACTCTTTGAGTTGACATGAATGAGTGTTTGAGATGCGACTTTAATGGTTGTAATGGTGGGTGGTGGATGGTTGAATTGTTGGGTGGAGATGGAATAGAAAACTAAAAAAAAAAAAAAAAAAAAAATAATAATAAAAATAAATTGATGGTAAAATGATTGTTATACCCTCATGTTAAAGGCACATGGGGATTTAACTTACCTTGACTAACGACCATTAGATCAAAGGACCACTAAGGAAGCAAAATGGAGACGTTGGGGATGCTGGTGCATTTATCATGAAACCGAGACTAAACATGTGAATTTGGTACATCCTAGGGACGAACGGTGTAATTTACTCGGTGATAACATAAAATAGTATAGAGTTTTACTATCAATATTCCATGTTATTTGCTCATTATTCTTACATTTTATAAGAATTTATACTTAATTGCTTCTTATTTGAATAATAGGCCTTACATGAGCATTGGAACGAATAGATAATGGAAGAACTTGAAGGAAAACGAAGAAAAGCTGGAAAAGAGCCATATCACGGAGTAGATGGCCCATACTGCCTACGCCGTAGTCCAGATAGTACCGACACCAATTCAACCAGAGATATACGGTGTATCTATACTTATTGATATACTCCATATACGATATGAAGACTATTTAACCATCAAGCTTACATGACACCTATGGCGTAGATAACCTATCAAACCTACGCCGTGAAAAGAAGAGACATAAAGGCGTTTTTATCAGAAGGATATACGGCGTGGTATGTACTTAGACCTAAGCCGTAAGAAATAAAGAGCTATGAAGGAATTTTTATCAGAGATGTAAATAAACTGGTAGACTCTAGACTTTTATTTTTGTTTGATTTGATTGCGATACATAAGAATATGTCAATGAAATCTTTTCAACCAAAGACTTGCATAGACATTTTTGGTTCTCTAAATTTACTGAATAAACATACTCTTGGATTTTTTTGTCTATTTGGCTAAAGGGACTAACGAAAGAGGCAGGATTTGAGCTAAGGTTAGTAGCGGATATTGCTACTAGTGCCTTGACGAAGTCGGTCCCTGGTCCATGATATATTAAGTTCAAAGTTTAACTTCTACTTTGGTTATGCATCTTTATACCCATCCAAAACCATCACATAAAACTTAGTATCAATAAAATTTAAGCGTTTGTATAAATACTCACTCCTAATAGTCGGTATCAAGAAGAGATGCAATAAACCTGACAAGCCAAACACTACATCTTAAACCAGATGGCATATCTGTGATATCTACAGAGAAGAGCCCAGTCGATTTGTCTTGAATGCGGGTCGGTATCTTTTTTAGTTGCACGAGTCTTGATTAACGCAACTTGTCAGGTGAGCTTTCAATCTCCATTTTCTTCCTGATAGCTTGTTGACCATGATATATAAGTGAATCTAGTATTCCAGAAACGGTGAAAACACCTGAATGACATCATGACATTGGACTTTAAGAAGTTAGATGAGAACGATAACGAATAGGTTAACTAAAGCCAAATATCGGTCATGTGGTTTGCTCAAAACTACAAAATAAGTCAATAGCCATAAAATTTGGTCACCGGTATAGCGGGAGAAACCAGATAAATAGTGTTTCTCAGAACCATATCCATAATTAGCATCCACAAAGGACAAATGTTGTAATTTTGAGAAAACACCAGGAGTCAAAATTAATGTAATTTTGACAGATAATTATCAATGGAGGAGATTCATTTTACCTCAATAATAAGCGCAGACATTGGTCAGGAAGTGCAAAAGCGAAACATGCTCTTCTGTGAAAGTAACCTGCAGAAGCATTTCTAAGAATTTTATAAAATTTAAATTGTATAGATAGTATCAGGAGACCTTTATAGGTGAAAGCTCATAGAAGAAGAAGACACCAGGAAGAGTTTGAAGACGGCCAACTTCTGCACCTTTGTAGTGTTCGGTTACGAGAACTGCATATGACAGAAGAAAATGAACCTTGTTTTTAAGTGTAGAAGTAAACCATAGTTAAAGGGATTTTGAAGAGATGATAAGACCTGATTCGATTGAATACTGCGTCCACTAACATCTGTGTATACAGTTGGTACAACCTGGTAGATGACAGATTTGTGTTATTCCAAGAAATAATATACAGCTTACATTGACAGTTTGACACTAAAGAGCTTGTAAAACCAAAATTATATAGCTCCACTCATATGAGTATGGACTAGTTTTGTGACTTATACATTTGAACTATATTTTGGCGACCCGTATGCTATTATTGTACACTTAAAACATATTATGTACCATTTGGTGACTTGTAACTTACGGCTATTGCAAGTTTTGTGGATTGTCAGCGGGTATGTGTTGGTTAGAACACCGTTTTGGATAACTTTAGCCGTTATAAGTTTGTTTATCGATTATATGTGTTTAAGTTGTTATATATATAAGTGTTTTAGCGCTATAAGTTGAATTCGATATTGGCAATGTTGGTTGTGTTTTGTTGTTTTAAGAGGCTTGGTTGACAGTTTTAGTGTACACGTTTTGGTAGATTTTGTCCTCGGCAATACTAAGCATTATTTTGACTTTTTTTTTTTTTTTAAACTATCTCATTTGATTTGCCGAGGACATGTCATCGGAAAACATATGCAAAGCTTGACTTTATTGACCGATCTAGTTAGTTAATCACTTTTCGGGCGTGTCCTCAGGGAAAAAGTTGGTCAAACTTTTGGTAAGTCTTGTTGAAAAGTTGGTGGGGCCCACTTGTCCTCGGGAAAGTCCTCGGTATTGTTATCACTGACCATGTATCATCGAGGACTGTAGCTAGAGGACTTGTCCTCGGCAATACTTGTTCGAGGACATGTCCACGGGAAAGCCAAAAATGTCCTCGGAATTGCCTCGATTGTAATAGTGTGATGCGTGAAAGATCCAAATGATTTGGAATAGGTCAATCAAGTTTCTAAATGGTTGAATGGGTTGATTTTGTTACTAATGTCACACAAATGTTATTAATTTGAGCTGTCAATACTTATGTTTAAATACGTAAGCTTTGGGAACAGGTACATTTTGTCGGTAATCTGTCATTCATTTGATAGACTAGATAATGAAGTTTAACGTACTGATTTTATTTATACAAAAGCCAAATCTTGAAAGTGAAAAGCCCAACTAGACATAACAATTTCGTGCACCACTGACTTATGTCACATACCACAAAAACGAGCATGCGCATAGGTCCTCACCTGCTCAAATCATCCACAACCTGTTAACTTTTATTTTCATTCAAATGGTGCAACGATGATTTCATAGGTTTAAAGGTCAAATAGATTAGTTGAAGGATACAAACAGAATATAATATTTGATTGTAGTTAAATAATTTTAGGCTATGACTTTGGTATAATAGTTATTTGATACTCAGGTTGTCATGTCGTAAGCACTTGTCTTCTTATTTGATACCGAGTTTAATCTTAATTTTATACCTACAGTTTGGAGGTGTTTATTAATACAGTATAAGCGGAGCCGTTTGGTCAACAATGGGAAGTGCAGTAGGAACAGTGGCTCAAGGATCTTGGTAAATGTTTTTGCCATACAAAGATGTTATTTTCTTTTTCGCAATCAACCATATGTGGCTATCTTACGGTCTTGAAAAAGCACCAGTTTATTGTTTGTTTATCTTTTAACGTGATCATATAAGGTTTTTACATCATCTACAAACAACGTTATCTACAAAGAAGTCTTTAACGGCTTTAAGTGTTTTTCCTTCCTTATTTCATCGCAATCAACTATATGTTACTTTTTTACATACAACATCATGTTATGAGTCATACCACTTATGCACAAAACATGAACCACAATATGTCTCATTGTGCTCAAGCCTGCCACCATGTCTTTGGAAAGGCCTCTCGATCTGTTGCTCCGATGCCACCTGGTCATTGTGAGAACAAAACTGTCACTAAAGCTCCGATGCCACCTGGTCTTGATTCAATGCCAATACCATTAGCATCAATCCGCTTTTATATATATATCATGTTTCTTCAAGTATAAATCAAATGAGAAGACTATATAAAAATAACATTTGAATGGCACAACGGTATAAAGTTTAACCAATTCTCGCATAACACTTCCATGACCATTAATGCTATTATCTTTCTAGGTCCCATAATTTGATTTTAAGTAAACAGTCAAGAACTAATATGTCGATACAGAATTACTGATAGTCCACTGTCTAGCATGCTACAGACTCGTGTTTCCAAAAATTACATCATACATAAACTCTAAGGTTATTTTATAAATGTTCGAAGTTATGCAATGATGTCTCATGGTCAACAATTACCAGCTCTTAAAACCAAATCAGATAAAGAAAGCAAATTGGATAAAATTGTTAAATAATGAAACCCGTCGGTATTATGTTTATTATTGATCACTATTTATAATGACAATTACATGAGAGATATTAAACCTAATGGACCCGAAGCTCACAAACCAGGGCTTGGGCCTACTATTTATCTCTAATACACCCATCCATCCGAAATCATGAAAGTTTCGGATGAAGAAAAACAAATAAAACATTAAAGCAATAACTAGTTATTTGATGAAAACATATGACATCAAGCGAAGCAAATCTTCAAAACCGAATGTCATGAACGGATAAACTGGAAAAACCGAAGTAACTCTTTTGCGGATAAACCAAAGTATCCTTACGGATAACCCAAAGTATCCATTGCAGAGAATAAGTCGATGTATTCTCTACCATTTTTTTTATTATTGCATATCATACATCATAAGAAAGAAACTAAAATAAATAATAATACTAATTACGAGTAAAGAAGAAAAGAAGATTGTTGCCATATTTGATGGTCAATGATGACTAACCAAAAGAAACACAAACCATAAAGAAAGATTATAATGACAGCAATGCAAAGAGATGGGCTGACGGCTGAGATAGAGAGATTAGAGGGGTAGTATAGAAGAGAGATTAGAGGAGAAGCGGTGAACAAAGAAGGAGGCGCATTTTTTTTTTTTTTTTTTTTTTTTTTTTTTTTTAGGTTTGAGATAGGAGATAGGAGGTTTGACGGTGGCTACAAGTGGGCGAACAACATACCACTGGGTCCGAGGATTAGGCCCATTCTGAAACCATGTTCAATAATGAAACCCGTCGGTATTATGTTTATTATTGATCACTATTTATAATGACAATTACATGAGAGATATTAAACCTAATGGACCGAAGCCCACAAAGGGCTTGGGCCTACTATTATCTCTAATACATTTGATCCGAAGCGGAAATCATGGCTTCGGATGAAGTAAAAAACAATATAAAACATTAAAGCAATAACTAGTTATTTGATGAAAACATATGACATCAAGCATAAGCAAATCTTCAAAACCGAATGTCATGAGCGGATAAACCTGGAAAAACCGAAGTAACTCTTTTGCGGATAAACCAAAAGTATCCTTGCGGATAACCCAAAGTATCCATTGCAGAGAATAAGTCAATGTATTCTCTACCATTTTTTATTATTGCATATCATACATCATAAGAAAGAAACTAAAATAAATAATAATACTAATTACGAGTAAAGAAGAAAAGAAGATTGTTGCCATATTTGATGGTCAACGATGACTAAGCAAAAGAAACACAAACCATAAAGAAAGATTATAATGACAGCAGTGCAAAGAGATGGGTTGACGGTGAGATAGATCGAGAGATTAGAGGGGTAGTATAGAAGAGAGATTAGAGGAGAAGCAGTAGACCAAGAAGGAGGCAGTGGATTTTTTATAGGTTTTGAGATAGGAGATAGGAGGTTTGTGGTGGCTTATAGTAGGCGGCTCAACATAGCCACCTAGGTATGAGATCGACCATTTCAAACCATGTTAAATAATGAAACACATCGGTATTATGTTCATTATTGATCACTATTTATAATGACAATTCATGAGAGATATTAAACCCAATGGACCAAGCCCACAAACCGGGCTTGCCTACTATTATCTCTAATAAAAATGACAAGACAGTTAAATCAGCAATGTGTTACAGGCGTGCATACAGTTAAGCATCTCTTAAAAGATATACCGACACATAATAATCCAATTGTATTTTGTTGCTGAAGTAATATAAAGCTTATCTTTTCCTTCAAAAATAAATAAATAAATAAGAGTTGAATGGGTATATATTATCTGTGACCGGTTCAACTGGATGACGGTCTAGTATTTATTGTTGTTTTCAAATGTGGAAGTTATATACTAGTTATTTATGCGAAATTGCTGAATGAAATTGATGGTGAGAAGCAGATAACGTCTACATGCTTGAAAAGTCCACTGTCAAAAGTCAAAACACGTTGGTACCTGCGATTACTTACCATTGATATACCAATATACGAGTAATTACAAAGTAGATAGTGAGACTATTAAGAGTTTTTAGACATATCCTAATCACAAGAGATACAAAATTGTAGGATTTTCGAATTGCTCAGACTAGCACTGGGCGGTGAAACAATGGGGCTAGAGAATATAGTTAGCCATTTTGCACAACTTGATGAGATCAGAAAACAAGTGAAACACATACCTTTCATATATTATGTTATCCACTAGTGTAGACTTTCCAAGAAACTCATCTTAGTCTACAACACATTGCTTCCATCATCTGGTAGCCCTTTTAAGGTTTGGACTTTTGGGCATGTATAAAATATCTTGTAATTTAAACCAGTGGTTCATAAAGATATTGATAAATTCGACTTAGAAGTATCGTGTTACAGTTCTCAGATTGTGACCACAGACACATAATCGACATCTCATACTTTGTCCTAGAAAAATTGTAGACATCAATAATGAGTATCCAAAGCCATTTGGTCTCATAATCAACTCATCAATATGGCAAACGATGTTCCTTAAAAGCCAACAACCTCATACGTTTATTTTCCTCTAAAACACGCCACAAACATCTGATTTGGTGCTTTGCTAATATGCAGAACAAAAGAAGAACACGATGGATGGTCAAATTAGAGACAAACTCGTTATTATTGATCATGCTTGCATTTACACACAATTCATATATATTACCAAAAGCAAAGCGATACAAATTATTACAGTGGTCACTTGATTATACAGTTTACACATCCGTATCTGCAATGGTTGTATAATCATCAAAATAACAATAAGATTACTTAATTACCATTAAGGTCAAAAACATTATACACGTTCACCCAGTAACCAAAGTAAAATTTATTAAATACTAACAACATACTAATAATTCAAAGAGACAACACATACATCATAATTCAGAGGCAGAAGAAGCTGATACACGACTGCATAACTGCGTCATAATCTGTTTCTGAGCAAGATAATTTGTAGAGTAAGACATTTTGCAAAATCTGATGAAATAAGAACAAAATGAGAAAAATGGTACCTTTGATTTTCTAATGTCATATCGATATATATACATGTCTTCACTTCCTCTTCTTCAAGACCAAACTCTCGGTTGCATCAGCAAATGCATTGAACCACTTGACTTTTCTTGTTGACAACATGGGGCGTCCATCAGAAATCAATTAGGGTCCCACATCCGAATCCCAACGTCACTACTTCCCATGTAAATCCACTGTCCTCCTCATGTGATTCAAGCTTTGGCTTTTGTGTATGCTCGCTGCGTTTTGGTCAGCGAAGCCCACATAGTCGGTTCCCTTCAAATGAGCTCTCATCAAATGTGTTGAACTGTGTTCCTTTTGGAATCGCCCACGAGATGGTTTTCTGATAGATTTAAGACCGCAAGGCGCTTGATTTCCATAAGACTTTGAGGATCTCTCCGATGAGTTGATTCCAAGATAGGTCTAACGACTCAATCTCTTTGAGATTTCCTAAAGCATGTGGAATTCCCTTGAGGCTGTTGTGGGATAAGTTGAGCACTATTAGCGAATTAAGACCACCGATGACGTTTGGAATCTGTCCTTCAAATGTATTACGGAAACATCAATAATTGTGTAGTCAACGAAATTTGTAGAAATTCCAGATTCACGCCTTTCACCGCAACAACGACTGAGTAATACTTTCCACCCATATAAATATTCTGGTGCTGTGTTGCTTTTAACACCATTCTTCATGGAATTGAAATTTTGAAAATATTTTGCAGGGAGTAGACCTACAAAGCCATTATGAGATAAGTCAAGAACTCGAAGACTTGGAAAGGGAGATTCAACAGCTGAAGAGGTTGAATGTGTCCTTGAAAGTTGTTTGATTTGAGGGCAAGAACTTGCAGAAGCGGAAGATCTCCCAACCAACTAGGGAATGTACCATTCAATTGGTTGTTTCGAAATCAACTACTTTCAAGGATTGACAATTGGACAAGAAATTGGCACCTTTCCTGTAACTGATTTCCATTCAAATTAAGTCCTTCTAATCTTCCACAATCCTCGTATACATTTGGAATCGTTCCTTGAAAGCTATTGTTCCCCATATCTATCATTCTAAGAGTTGAGATGATATTTCCAAAGCATTGTGGAATCAATCCACCAAAGCGATTATCAGACATATCCAATACGATAGATAGCTCATGTTGCAAATTGATGGAGGAATGGCCCCTCAATCAAGTTGGACTGCAGATAAAGTTGAGATAGTCCGTACCATTGAAATTGTGGCAAGCCTGTTATAGAGTTATGTGAGAGATCCAAACGATTCAACGCGTTGCCTCCTATCTCCCCGCCAATGAGGAATTTGGCCAAAGATTTTGTTGTTAGATAGATCTAATACTTGAAGTTGTCGCATGGCTCAAGTGAATTTGGAAACACCTTTAGCTTGCAAGAGGCCAACCCTAAGTATATAAAACCAGGGTTGACATAATGATTGGCATTCTTTGTTGTAACAGAGAAACAGCTGTATGAGACATCGAGTCTTTCAAGGTTTGTGAGGCTTGATAACAATGTATCCAACTCCCACTCACCACTAAAATTATTAGATGAAAGGTCCAGATCAGTGAGGTTGGTGAGTTGTCGAAATGTTTGCACATCAATTTGGCCAGCTAACTGATAATTGTTTTGAGGTATAACACTTGTAATGCGGAAGAGCAAATGACTCAAGCGGTACCTTTCCACTGAACATGTTATAATTTAGACGGAGAAATTGTAAAGAGGGGAAGTAAACAACCAAGATGGCAATGTCCCATTAAGTATGTTATATGATAAATCAAGATAAGTAAGGTCGTTAGGTTAACTGAGACTTCGAAGGATATCACCTGTGAAACTGTTGAAAGACAAGTCGAGTGTTTCCAAAGAATGAAGATTGAAAATGTTATGAGGTAACTTTCCTTGCAATCCAGTTTGGTAAAGATTTAGTAATTTCAAAGAAGAAGAGATGTTAAGACTGGTAGGTAAAACCGAAGAGATATTAACATATTTAAGTGAAAGTTCTTCCAAATTAGTAAAATTTGAAACATATTTATGAAAACGTCTGGTCCAAGAATTAAATAGTTTTCAGAGATCAAGAGAGACCAATTTATGAAGGTGTGATATCCGGTGGGACTTGGCCAGATAACAAACAATAAGAGAGGTTGAGATGTGTGAGACTATTCAAAACTTTCCAATTTCACGTGGAATTTGGAACCAGTAAAACTATTGAAAGCAAGATTGAGTCTTTTGAGATGAGGAAGGTTAAAGAGGAGGTGTTAGGATGCATGGTACCTTTCAGCATTCCGCAACTGAGATCAAGACCAATAACGTAACCGGTGGAGTAGTCGCAGGTAACCCCATTCCAGTCACAGCAATCTGTACTTGTGTTCCAGTTCTTCATTATTGGATGATAATCAAAACCAAGCCAATCATGACAGAGGAAATTGTAATCATAATTGTCGTCATTGGTGGAGGAAAGGTTTTGTTTAAAGCGAAGCAAAGCTTCACTTTGTTCTTTAGAGCATTTATGAATTTTATTCAAACTAGAAAAAGCAAACGTGGTGATGAAAATAAAGAAAAGAAATAATATGCCAAACATTTTAAATTATTCATTGTGTTTTCAATTTTAATTGCAATCAACATTCACAGTTCCACAAATATATATATACACATATGCTGCTGCTTCACAATAATATAAACCAAATATGTTTCTAGTCTATGTTTTATTGATAAACGTTTTGGGTTGTGCCATTTGTTAAACTAGTAGACTCTAGACTTCTATTTTTGTTTGATTATGTTAATTTTTCAGCTTTTGATTGCGATAAAAAGAATAGGTCAATGAAATTTTAGTCATCCACAATAACGCTTTTCAATCAAAGACCTGCATAGAGATTTTGGTTCTTTAAAATTATGTAATAAACATACTCTTTAGTTTTAACGTTACTAAGCGCAACAAATAACCAACTTACGTTTATAATCCAAAGTCTAAAATTATGTAATAAACATACTCTTTAGTTTTAATCGTTTATCATGCAAAATTTTCAACTTCAAACCTCGTGTATTAGTCGGTGAAGAGGTTGAAAACCATAGTTATCGAAAAATCAACTTCAAACATACATAACAAAAACAACATTTTCATTAGAACTTTTGAGGTCAATTTCATTGAGAATCCAATATTGCGCTTAAAATTCTTAAACTTCACAAACAAATGCTTGCATAGTGAATAAAGGGCTTGTGTCTTAATGGTACCCATTGTTGTGTGAGAAGCTCCCAACTAAATGGTTGTGGATTGAAGTCCTTCTTAGAACATGTATTAGCGGTTTTGAGGTTTACTAGTTTATTTATAGTGTAAATATTGTAGTTGATTTCACAATAATATAATCGAAATATGTTTGTAGTTTCATTGATAAGCGTACCGCTTAGGTTGTGCAAATTTACTAAACTGGTGTACTTAAGAATTTTATTTTGTTTGATTATGCAAAATTTTCTAACTTTGATTGTGATAAAAAGAATATTTCAATGAAATTTTTACCATTGTGATTTTGGTAGATATATAATTCAGGGAATGAGAAAGAAAATGGCTATGATTTATTGTGTGTTATTGGAGGAGGCTTAAACATAAACATTCAAGTGTTTATTATATAAGAAACCGATAACGAATGGCATAATAAGATGAGTTGATGTGTTGTTCTTTGGAAGGTATGATGTTTTGTTTGAGTAATTTTAGGCTAATTAACCTTGGTTGGTGGTTGTGTTTTGGATTTGCGAACTAAACAAGAAAATGTACACAAATTGTTTGGATCTTAAATGATTTACATGAGTATCAAGGCAGCGATTTGTTGTCTTGCGGGATTAGTTAATTGAAGTTTTAAACAACATTAAAATCCTAAAGATTCTTATTATAAGTTTAAACTAATGATTATAAATAATCACATCATGATGTTTTCTATTTGGAGGATTATGTTTGAACATTACCATATAAGACAAAGACAAAAGTTCAATGTAGAACAATAAATATCTAAAGATCAAAGCACTTCATCTCAACCATTGATCTATCATTCATCATACGGTCATGATTAAACATCGCATTTAATTTGAATTAACACAAGGGTAGTTTTGTAATTTTATAAATCTCTCTTAACTTCTCTCTAGTTTTGTAATTTTATAAATCTCTCTCTCTCTCTCTCTCTCTCTCTCTCTCTCTCTCTCTCTCTCTCTCTCTCTCTCTCATTTCATCTTCATCACATCTAGATTTTTCAAACTCAATAAAACCAAATCTTTACTAAATATTTTGATTTTATTGTGGTTTTGATGACGAGATTCTCCGGAGAATCCACGGATCTACAACGTGCCATCGATGATGACGTGGTGATGGTTTTGTGGCGTTGACCATTGGGAAAATAAGGAGTGATTGTTTGATTTGCCGCTCAATTATTTTGGTTTTCCCAATTAAACTTGTATTGCCGAGCGATTTATACACAATTAAGTAGCCAACATCGGGCCAATTTTGTCAACTACTAGTATTTATATTTGTTATTTTCTCTTAAAAAGCAATATTTCATAAAATGTGCAGTATCTTGTACAACTTTAGTTAAGTTTGTAATATTAAGGTCAATTATTTAATTATTTCCGATCACCTTCTTTCGATGATAAATTTTTTATTGGGCACTTTTACATGGTATGCATACTAGTTTCTTGAGAAAATGATATAATAATGTAATTGCTAATCTAGTTTTATTAATGTTGTTGTCTATGCTTGTTTACCATTGCAACTAGTGGTTGAGTGCTCATATAATAATGTAGTATCGCTTTTGTGCTGGTCGAAGATGTTTGTTTCAAGTGAAGTGGGTGAAGATGTTTGTGAAGTTTTGTTTCATTATTTAAAGTGGGAAAGAAAAGCAGCGGTTGAGGTAAGTGAGGTTGTTACGAGTTGGTTTACACACGAATCACATATGATTTACACGAAAAGCAATGGTTGGATCTTACGTGTCGGTCTTTTAAAGAATCACATGTGATTCATACGAATCCATGTGATTCTTTGACGAATCGCTTGTGATTCATACATAATCCATGGATTCTTTTGATGAATCACTTGTGATTCATCCCTAATCGCATGTGATTCATACAGATTACCCATGTGATCAAGCAGAATATAATTATCAAACATGATATATTCAAAGTAAATAAGATATATTCAAAGTGAACAAGAAATTTTCTCATAACATTACACAACAAAGATAGAATCTCAAGTGATTTTGTACTTCTAGTTTATATGAAGCAAAATGAAAATCCTATGAGATTTATTCGAATCTCATGTGATTCTCTCGATCCTTGCGATTCATATAGAATCCCATGGAATCACATAAAAGATACTCGTCAAGTATCTTTATGGATCACGTGGGATTTTATATGAATTATAATGAATCGAGAGAGAGTCACATGGGATTCTATATAACAACATACAACTTTTAATAAAGATATATTTATGTGATTCTCTCAATCCTTGTGATTTATCGAAATCCATGGGTTTTGTATGAATCACATAAAGATACCGTCAGTATCTTTATAGATCACGTGAGATTCTATATGAATCACAAAGAATCGAGAGAAAATCACATGAGATTACGTATAACAACATACAACTTTTTAATAAAGAGATTCAAAGAGCTCATTTTAACAATCATATAAAACATCTACCCTTAAAAGTCTATAAACTTACTAAAGCGTTGTATGGCTTAAGACAAGCACCAAGAGCTTGGAATGTGAAGCTTGATCAAGCGTTAAAGTCTTTAGACTTTAAGAAATGTAATCTCGAACAAGCGGTTTATACGAAGAGAACAAGAATTCTACACTTATAGTTGGAGTCTCGTAGATAATTTAATAATCACGGTGTAACATATTGGATTTCACATACATCGGACCATAACACAAAGTAGGCGTACAAGAGGTTTTAGAGAGAAAGTAAGAGGTTTGGGAACTTTAGTGAGAGAAAGAAAATATTATTATGAGCTCGACTCTACCTTGGAGGTAGAGAGTATTTATAGTCTTACAATAAGCGCCACACAGCAGGTGTGGATCGGGAATCTGATGGGTAAAGACCGTCCAGTCCTCCACGGTGTTACAAAACTAAATACTACTTAACATAAAATAACTACGACTACGAGCTTTCTAACGATTACATATACTTGAGGTGACCGACTCTTTAATACACGGAATTTCTAATTCTAACAATCTCCCAAGGAGGTCACCCCAAACACACATTAAACTTACATTGAATACAAACGGATATTACATTAAAAATTGTTCTTGCATTCTGATGTATTACTTTGCTCTGAAGCTCGTAGTCATTGATTCTTCACATTGCATGTTTGGATAATCAAGTGGAGGTCTTTTCGATCCACGTGATAATGAGTTTGAGCCGACTTTGAGATTATCGACCACATTAAATCTCGACTCTTCCTTTGTGGTGTTGATATCATGTGATGTTGTGACATTTGGACCGACATGCTCACATTACGGATCATGATTTCTTCTTATCGAGTAGCGGAAGCTTTCGTTGATTCATGATATTGACGGCAGTAGCGAAGCATGGAGTGAAAATATCGAGTCATTGATGCACCAATCATGATTTCTTTAGATATGAATGTGTTGTGTGAGCATGCGGCTATGGATTGACCGCTCCATTACGATCGGTACAAGCGTCTGGGTGTACACGCATAAGACGATTAGCAATAAAGTGCGAAAGTGTCTTTGATCACTTCGATGAATTGAGGTACTGTGACCCGCGTTCCCGTTGATCGATTACAAATCTTGTGATCGGTATAATTCGAAGAATTTCCTTGACGAGGTTTCATGGTACTCTAGTGTTCTCAAACCGAACGTCTCAAAGAAGACAACACGGAGTGAGTGAATCGTGAATAGAGATTCACCGATTGATGAAAAGAGATTTGAAAAACAATCGTGTATCGCTCGATAGAAATTGTTTTTGCAATACAACGAAGGTTTTAATGAAAATCAATTATCAATCATAAGCACCTTTTAATTTGAAAGATTAGTACCGATCGATGTGCTAATGAAAAGAGTTTTTAAGCACAATGACCGGTTTTTCAAAGGTATCCGTCAATCCATAACTTTGAACCGGGATTGATTCAAAATATTGAATCGCCCCATTGTTTCTATTCGGTTATCACATGGTTGATCTATTGGATAGATCTCACATGCCACCCACCGGAGCTTGTTTGATGAAGGCTCGAAGGCTTTCCATCTTCATTGTGAATATGTTTGCATATCACTCGGATATTCGGCAATACCACAAGGATAATCGTGGGACTCGAAGATATTATCTCTCTTTCCACATTGTGTGAAGCAGAGAGTCTTCATTGACAGTGTCCTAAGGAGATTTATTGATGATCTCGTGGCTCTAGACTCAATTTGTGCACATTTTGGTTCCTATGCTGGAGACTAGGGAGAGGTCTCCTTTCATATCAACAATCTCTAAGAAAGTCGATAGATTATGTAGGTTCCCGTGAGAATGAAACAAGTCCTTTTAAGAGGAACTTGAGTGGTTTGGGAAGTTTGAAGTGCGGTCGTCCTTGGGTCCATGACGTCTTGTCTTCAATACCGATGTTACCTTGGTAACCACCGATAGTATATGAATTGAACCCAGTATCGCCCTAAGGTTGAATAATTTGAAGGCTATTTGTTTTCACCCTTTTCTCATTCAGTTCTTTTCCATTCTTCAACCCTTGGTGCTTACCGAGACTTCATAACTAGAACCTTGTTGGGATTATTCCGTACTAGCTCGATCATGATCCACTCTTCCCATATCTCATTTTCTCCTTTTCAAAATACCTAAGGACTCTACACTATCTAGTGGATTGTCCACAGGTAGATCCCTCCGGTTACGGCGGATCATGGGAACAAAATACCTAACCTTATCATCCTTATATCACCATACATAAAGTAAAGTTGGTCGGTCTATTTGGTATTGTTCATCGCCATTGGAACCATTTTAAAATCAATCCGGATACTTATGATATATTATCAAAGCATTTTGTACTGAATTGTTTTGTTATATTTTTAGAACAAGAGCTCCCCTCAACATGTGCATCAAGTATTTGAAATCATTTTGCACACGGAGGCAAGAGAAGAATTAACTTCTTTTATTACCATTTTCTAAAGGATATCAACATCACTTCACGATCAAAGCAGTAGATAAAGCATTTTAGGAAAGGATGAGGTTTTCACAAGCTTGCTCCCCTCAATATGTGCCTTGAGGTTTGAAAGAGTTTTGCACATACAAGAGGAACACGCACATTGATCATGTTTCAAATCTTTGTGGTTTAAGATAGATGCTCCCCACCGACATGTGCATGGAAAATTTGAAATCGTTTGGCACATGTGGGATGGAGAGCTTGTATATCCTTATAAAACCATTTACGAATTATCAATTTTAAATTCAATTTAAATCACAAATTCTCCCCGATCACAATTATCAAATCATTTGAGATTTGTGATCTCAGTAATTAAATTGATTTTGAAAGCTTTAAGGAGAATTATGACTTGATTATGAAAGCGTTTTAAGCGATAAGGATCGGATTTTTGACTTTAAACTCCATTGGTTAAACATGCATGATTATCTTTTGAAAACAATTGTATGACAACTAATTTTTGAATTAATTGAAATCATTCTCCCCTCAATCAATGACATAGGTTGTTGATTGAGAGATATATATTTAACAAATAAGTCGAGATGATTTTCAAAACTTGAGTCAGAGTTATTGTACAAAGCAATTAGTTTTCGTGAGATAAATGTTTATAGAATCGAGCATGAGATTTGAAAATAGGATAAGCATGGCTCTGTTCTTTCTATGAAAGCGGGTTCTTGCTGAAATGACAATAAACCATTGTTTCTCTTTCTCCCAAAATATTTTTTGATTTTTTTTTAATTTTGATTTTTTTTTTTTTTTTAATTCGAACAATATCTAAAGTCCGTGTCATTCTTTGAATATTGCACAAAAAAATGGATATTATCGAGCAGAAAAACATGACAAATAGACAATAATTTTTGAAGATTTTTGAATTTTTCAAATTTTATGGATTTTGAAAGTTTTATATTTTGTATTTTTATTTTCGAATAAATATATACAAGAGATAGATGAAGAAAGACCTTCACTCCTCGTCTTCCTCACGAAGGCGTTTGAGTATTCGGTTGAAGGCTTTTCAAGCTAAGTCGTGGAAGAATAAACTCAAAACGTTCTCTTGGAAGAGCTTTGGTGAAGATGTCGCTAGCGGTATTCGAGACCTCACAAAATAGAGTTCCACCACACCTTTTCCACTTGTTCCACGATGAAATGATGTCGAATGTCGATATGCTTTGCCCTTGAGTGTTGAGCGTTTTGCAAGAAAGAGCAATAGCACTTTTATTATCACGATCGAGAGGATTTTGTTGAATACAAAGCCATAGTCGATTAATTAAGATCTCATCCATAGGATTTGAGCACAACAAGATGACATGGCTATGTATTTAGCTCTCTGTAGAGAAATAAAGTACTCATTTGCTTCTTTGACGACCGACTCACAAACTTATCACCCAAAACGAGCACCACCGGACTTACTTGACGAGTATCTTGACACCTGCATGATCTGCATCTGCATATCTTTGTTAGTGACATACCGGTGTCCTTGGTGCAAAGTCCCATGTTGATGGTTCCTTGGAGGTACTAAAGACCCGTTTAACCGCTTCAAGGTGCTTTTGGTAGGCAGCACGGTATCTAGCACACATGCATCTGTGAACAAAATATCGGTCTCTTGGTGTGAGGTACATCGAGGATCCGATCATGCTACGATATTCGTTTGGTCTACCATGATCCACAGTGGTCCTCATCCGGTTTAATACGCTCGATCATGGGGTGTCAGCGGTCACTAGAATCAAATCAAATTTCTTTAGAATCTCATTTGCATATTTAGATTGATTTATAAAATGCCTCAGGACTTTGTGAAATTTGTAATCTCGAGAAAATGACATTTGTCCCATCATTGACATTTGAAATTTAGAACCCATTTCATTTGAAAACGGTCACACTCATTGGGGTCGGTCGAGGCAAATATGATATCATCAACATAAATTTGAGCGTGAGTTAAGTGTTTGCTGACTTCACGGTGAACAATGTTGGATCAATGCTCCTTTGCTAAAGCGGTGAGCGAAGAAACTTTGATAGCGTATCATACCATGCCCTTGGAGCTTGCTTTAAGCCATAAAGGGCCTTCTTCAAACGATAAGCGTGAGTAGGATGCTCGGATTCACAAAGCCTTGAGGTTGGGCGGCGTGAGCGACTTCTTTAAGATCTCCGTTCGAAATGCCGTCTTTACATCTATCGATAGACTATCATATTCTTACTTGCGACATTAGCCAAGAATATTTTGATTGCCTCGATTCGAGCCACGAGGAGCAAATGATTATTCAAAGTCTATGCCCTCCTCTTGACGGTATCCTTTAGCAACCAATCGAGCCTTGTTCTTTAACACATCACCATGTTCATCAAGTTTCACTTTGAAGATCCATTTAGAGCAATGATCATAGCACAATCTGGAGCGGTACTAATTCCACACATCAAGTTGATCAAACTCATGAATTTCTTCTTGCATGGCATTGAACCGATTATCTTCATTCATGGCGGTTTAACATCTTTTGGTTCGATCTTTGAGAGTACGGAGTTGAAGAAGCACCATAAGGCATCGGTTGCAAGTTGTTTCCGTGTGGATCTTGGGCGAGAGGATTTCAATGATGTTGTCTAATGGATGACCGTGAGTCCATTTTAAGGTGTTCATGTGGTAGTTGTTGAGGGTGAACTAGCTGATCGATATCTCACGAAAAGATGGTTCGATGATGATTCGGGAGAAAATATGTTTTCAAATGGAGCATCTTGAGGATTAGCAAAGGGATTAACTTCATCATTGATGCGAAGCTTGATTCCATGATGTACATTCAAGATTGATGATTTGTTGATGAGGCGAGTGATCGGTGCGCTTCTTGACTTAATGATATTGAGGCGAAGGATTGACTTCATTCACAAGGATATGAAGCGACCTACATTGCGAGGAATTGTGAGTTCATTAGCACTTGGCTCATAATGCTCATCAAACATAGGATCAAACAATTTCTTTAAATCATCTTCGGATGGAGGTACATATGGGTTGCTTGAGAAGAGTTTGGTACAAGGATGAACCAATGGGGTTGTTTTGAAGTCGGGTCGAGCTGGATTGTCCGGGAACCATTTGACCGGTCGACTCATCAAACGTGGCGTGAATTGTTTTCATGATATTTCGGGTTCTCTGTTGTAGATTCGGTATCCTTTTCATTTGGTGCATATCATACAAATACTCTAATGTCGACTTTAGCTTTAAGTTTGCCTAAATCTTGGCCTCATTAGTTGGATAACACAATGCACCGAACACACGAAGGAATGATGATTAGGTTTTCTGTTGTGGACAAGTTCATATAGAGTTTTCCATGGCGGTGTGAATCGGGGATCGATTTTGGGTGTAGCATGCGATGGCGATGGCTTCACCCAGAGAAACATTGGAACTTTTGAGTAAATCGGCATAGTCCTTGCGGCTTCCACAAGAGTTCGATTTAGTCTTTCAACTACACCGTTACATTGAGGAGTTCGAGGAACACTTATTTGATGGTGATTCCAATACTTTCATAAAACTCACCAAGTTGTTTGTTAACAAACTCGGTTCCATTATCTGTTCGGATGATTCGACCGTTTTGTTAAGGCGAACTGCAATTTGTTTGATGAGTTTGATGATGATATCGGAGTTTCATCCTTTGTCTTTAAGAACTTTACCGGTGAATCTAGAAAATCATCAACCACAACTAACACATATTTCTTCCCAAAGATCTTCTGCACTCTCATGGGTCCACATAAGTCCATGTGAATTGTATGAAGAACTTACGTGATCGAGTTTGTAGGTTTGGGTTTATGGGCATACTTCTTGCTTTTTCCCAATTGGCATCTTGAACAAAGATGATCCTTTTCATACTTAAGTCTAGGTAGTCCTACAACTAAGTCCTTTACGGAGAGATCATTGATGGTGCAAGTTCAAGTGATTGAGGCAGCGATGCCATAACCATGACTTTGTTTTAGAAGCCTTTGACAACAAGCAAATTGGAGAAGACTTCATCATATCTTCGATAGAGATGGTGTATAGATTTGAACCACGTGAACCTCTTAAAGTTCCTTACCATCAAGTTCTCTAACGAAACAAGTATGTTTTAGAAGGCTACTTCTAGATCGAGAATCGCAGAATTGACCAACAGAGAGCGAGTTATGACCAAGACCTTCCACATAATATACCACGGAATAACACTTTTACCAACAACATAATCTCTATAACCCATAATTGCACGAAATGATCATTCCGAATCTAAATGTCCGATGAATTTGCTCACGAAGTTCATGAGCATGCGACCGGTCTCCAGGTCATATGCTTGGAGCGACTGAGTCCGGTACCACGAACAATTTGAGCGATCTGCGGTTGAACATGAGACAAGAATGGATAAGCGGATAATTGGGATCCCATTACAAGAATGGGTTCCACTTGGTTAATGTGATGGTTGGAACACCCGCATCGAAATAGAAACATCCATATCGAAGTAGAAGCAATGGAATCATTGGGAATAGATGCAATCTTTGGTGTGCATTTGACCTATTCAAAGTATGTTCACTTCTTAAGGAATAGTTCTACGATGAGCATCCATTTCTAGTGGGCATAGTCTTAGCGGTTTGAGGCAAAGCGATTATTCTTATGGCCAAAAGGTATCCAATAATAACCTATCTTTATAAATGTTCTTCTATAGGTTTCCACTATTTTCTAACAATCATTCGTCTTTGCCTTTTAGCCTTCTTTGCACGATTATTAGCATTAACAATTTTAAGCGGGCATTTGACAACATTAGACAAAGCATTCACACCACATTCATGATTAGCGAATTCAGCGGACATCATTACAAGGTTTGCAAATAGTATCGAATTGAATTAATTACAATGCGCCTATGGCTAATACTAGAATCAACACGATTCATTTTATTTGACTCAAACTTAAAGTTCCTAGGTTGGTCTTCTACTTTCTTCAATGCATTCTTAGCTTGCGAGGTCTGTCATTCCTTGTATTGTCTTGAGACTTTGACACTGCTCGCTTTAATGTCATGATTACTCTGTAGAGAATGGGAACATTAGTTGGTTTTGCTACTCTTTGCTTCTCTGTTTAGATGTCTTTGGGATCCGAACTACATGCGAGCACACTAAGGTTCACTTTCTTAACACTAGAAGTCTTGGGATTTGTACTCTAGAAGGCACTCTAGGTTCGCTTTCTTAGCACTAACGGATCTGGAATCGAACTACTTGAAGGCACACTAAGGTTCACATTCAAAACATCGGGCATCGAATGGATATCATACTTGGCACTAGGCATAGAACACGGAATCAAAGGATTAACTCTCTCACTTTAAGGACTTAGGGCATATTGTGATTAAGCATTCTAGAATTTCTTGAGATCGTTTGGCATATAAGCATGCATGCCCAATTGCATTGTCAAGTGGTTTCTCTAACTTATCCTCTTCAACAATCTCACGTAGACATTCTAGACAATCCTTAAGGGATGAGAAATATTTTTGAATAGCAAGTTTGTTATTCCTGAGATGAGGAGGAACATATTTCACAGACAAAGCATATTTATTACAGACGTGAACCTTTGATACAACATTCTCCCCATTGGTCATTGGCATTTTCCCTTTTACCTGGCTCTTCAGATTCTCAATTTCTTTTTGCAATGAAGCTATTTGTTCGTTATTTTTTTTACGAGTGACCTTTATTGATTCAAATAGCTCATTGAAATGACGTTTAACCTTTTCATTTTCTTCTAGAAAACTTTCGTTTTCCTTTTGTAATGCATTTACTAAGTTTTGAAGATGAAACGTTTGAGAATCTTGAGAATCTAAAGGAGGAGCCATTTGGGAGCCGATCGCATTGTTCTTTTCACCCTTTAATTGAGAGATTTGGGCTTTCAACTTTACGATCGTGTTACAATGAGCTTGAATACATTCATCACGTTTGTTTATTTGAAAAGCGCATCAAACTACGGAGCACTGAGGATGTCTTGATATTTGAAGTTTGACATTTTCTTTAAGATGTTGATATTTTAGTTGTAAATTAAAATGCTCAACCTCTAGTTTAGAAAATGTTTAACCAAATTGTCGTGATCATCGGTTCAATTTTCTCATTTAGTTTAGAATTAGTCTTTTCAAGCTCAATGACACGATCATGGGAGACTTGCGAGACAGCAGATAATTCATGAAATTGTGAAGCATTAATGGAACAATTTGTAGCGATGAAAAACACATCTTGAGCAACACATTCGAAATAAGATTCTCATTCGGTGTATGCAAGTTTTTCCTCTCAATCTCATTATATTTTAATTCTCGCTCATAGTCACTAACCTCAGCGATCATTGCATCAAATTCCTTTTCCATTTCTTTAATGTCTAAATTCATTCCATTTTAAGACTTTCAAATTGATCTTTTAGTTGTTTAAAGAAGGGCATGACTTGATTAAATAACATTCTTTAGTTTGCTCAAAACCCTTTCTCCTTGATTATACCGATGGGTGTGATCCTTTTCTTGCAAGTTTTCTCAAAATCAACAAATAGTTGAAAGATAACATATTGGTGATTAAGGTCTTGCTTTTAGTGGCAATAGTTCTAGGGACTAGATGCATTGGTGTATTGGGAGGATACCACGATTCTTTATGAGCATTTTCTAAGGGAGGTTTGTTTCAACAAGGTTTCGACTTTACCTTATCTAAGTCCTTTTTGAACACTTGTTCGGTGTTAACAACGTTTGAGGTTTAAACTTGTTAAATGCAATCCAATTTTCTTTAGAATAGTTGGGTGATTTAAAGTGATTTTTTCTCTATGCAAGAAGGGCTCTTAAGTTTTTCATCAAATTTTCTTTTAGTGACATCTTCTAATTGCTTATCTTCTTGATGCTCTCGGTATGACTAGGTTTTGTCTAGGCTTAAGGATTTCATTGCCATCATAGATTACCTTTTGGGCTTCTTTAGCTTTCTTAACATACTCGAGTTGGATTCCTTAATAATGGGGACACTATGCTTGTCGCTTAAAACTCTATGCTTATTGATCAGTGAGCGGTCGAATGGTGTTACCTTATGCGTACAACTTGTTTTCAAGCTTGTTTTCAAAGTTTTGATTAGAAAAATCTTTCAAAGTTTTGATTCCTTAGCATTAAATTCTTGCTTAAGCATTTTCACATTTTCTTGAAGTTCTTGTTTTTGCTTAGCGGTTTTAGAAAGCTTTTCTTGTAAGGAATTTAACTCTTGTTTTAATACTTCTTCTAAAATTACTTTTTCTAATGATTGTCGCATTTGGTCATCCATTTCACGCTCACGAGTGGTTAACTCAAACTTAGCACGTTGTTCATAAATAGCAACTCTTTCTTGATAGACATTAAGTTCGGAGATAACGAGAATCATCGAGGCACATGCGGTGTATTCATCATAAACATAATCATCATTGATGCGGAAGATACATCACTTGATACAATCTCACTTTCACTTTGTTTCACATATTGATCATATGGGACAACATTGATATTACCCATACTTTCAATATCTGACTCAATGATTTCAGTTGATTGTATTTCATTATGTATCTTTTGCACCTCAACTTCATCGTATAGTTTTAATACCTCTAAGATGATTTTGTCTTTGGATGGTCCAGATTGTGGTGAAGATGAGACCTTAGGAGAGACCATTGGAGAAATGCTAGCCATGAAAATTGTTTGTCTGATGGGTCCATCATCAACATCAGTCGTATGCATCACGATCGACTACTTGAAAGGCATTACGATGGTTGTGACCTATCTCTGAATAAATTGCTCATCCACATCGCATCATAGGTCTTGGCATTGCCTCGGCGAAACAACAACTCCTCTTCGTCTAAGCGGCACCATTGTCTGAGCTTGCACCATCGACATCTTATCCACGAAGTACTCTGCATTACGTGGACGTTTGGAGATGTGCGGTTCTAGCAATGTGTCCTCACCTCCACAGTTGTAACACTTGATAGTCTTAACTTGTCCTTGATTTCCATTTCTTCCCTATTACGATTTGCCACATATTCTCTACCGACTCCACCTCTTCCTTGTTCGTCTTGCCTTTCTTGGTGGTTTGCACCATAACTTTCCCATCTCGACAAGCGCATGATTGTGAAGATTGGATGCGATTCGATCTCATTGTTGGTGTGAAGACGGTTGGTATGTGGGCCGAGAGTCAAGTTTTGTTTAACCATAAGGGCAGTTGAGTAATGAAGTGTCCAGGTTGCATCGGCATCGACTTGTTTGAATCTTGGATCGGGAATGAGTTTGTGATTACCATTACCCATGGGTACAACTTGAGAAGCTTTGGTGGTGATCCCAACATTTGTGTAGAAAGCATTTGAGTCATTTTCGGAGCTTGATTCTCCTGAATCCTTTTCTCAAACATAGCATGTCTTTCATTACGGAGAAGGAAGGTATCTGATTGCTCATAGTTTGTGTTATTCAATCCTTTAGTGAGCTTCTGAGTGACAAACTTGTGCCATTCGGGATTCATGTTGTTTACAAACTTTGAGTTCAATTTGAATGTTCGGCATAGTCATTTTGATGTTCTCATGTCATTCACAAGCTTATGGAATCGGCGTAGTACTCATAGACACTCTCATCGGTTTCATCTTGAAATACTCAAATTCATCATATAGTTGTGATTCTCTATCTTCACGGTCAATTCGAACACGAGAGAAGCATCTTGACATTATCCCATCTGACCTTTGCTTGATGTTGTGATTGATAAGCTTGTAGATGTCTTTTGGAAGACCTTGCAATATGATGTTAGAAGCCACGATATCCGCATCGAATCTCTTCTTCTCCTTATCATTGAGCTCATCATACGTATTTGGTGCATCTATTCCATAGATCATTGTTCCATCTTGATGTATCAATTATGTCTCTAGTAATCTCAACTCGATCGGTCCTTCATCAATCGATTTGAGAATGTTGACCGTTTTCCTTTCCAAGGCAAGATGATCGATTCTTTGAGCCCAAGAGTCGTAGTCGGTTACATCGAAGCATGGGTGGACAGTATCTGAACCATTGCTTGAACATCCTCGACAGCGATGGAGATGATTGTAGGAGCGTTGGTAGACATGTTGATGAGAATAAGCGGAATTTATAACTCTATGATTAAGCAGGAAATAGATTCTTTCATGGGATTTTACTAAATCAAGAGAAACCGTATTACAGACACGGTCAACCAAGTCGCTAAGAAAAAGCGAATCAAGTCGCTAAGCACCAAGTCGCTAAGACACGGTCAGTCGCTAAATAACAACTCGATAAGCACCAAGTCGCTAGCAAAATTTTGACAACAAGTCGCTAAGCACCAAGTCGCTAAAGAGCAACTCGCTAAGCACCAAATCGCTAAGTTGTCAAGTCGCTAAGGAGCAACTCGCTAAGCACAAATTGCTAACACCAAGTCGCTAACAAACTTAAGTACAAGTCGCTAACTTTCACCAAGTCGCTACTAAGTAGTGGAGAATCCACTAAGTGTCTTGTTTGTCGGCTTGTCTCGATGAACAAGTCGCTAAGCAACTCGCTAAGAACTTCAACTACAACTCGCTAACAACTTACAAAGCAAGTCGCTAGTTAGAAAAGCAATCCGTGGCTTAAGTCGCTAGCTAGAAAAACACATAAACACCACTTTTCAATTCAAAAACAACCCGACCACGATGATTCAAGCCTTCAAAATCAAAACCTAAACACTTGTGATGATTCTAAACACAAAAGTACTATCAAAATCAAACTTTAACACTAGAAATCAACCAAATGATGCAAAAACCACTAAACTTTTCAAACTCAAAAACCACCTAAAACCACTAGAAATCCAAAGATATGTAAGAGATGATCTAACCATGGCTCTTGATACCAATTGTAACATATTGGTTCACATACATCAAACCATAACATAAAGTAGGCGTACAAGAGGTTTTAGAGAGAAAGTAAGAGGTTTGGGAACTTTAGTGAGAGAAAGAAAAATCTTATTATGAGCTCCAACTCTACCTTGGAGGTGAGAGTATTTATAGTCTTACAATAAAAGCCACACTGCGGGTTGTGGATCGGCATCTGATGGGTAAAGACCCGTCCGTCCTCCACGGTGTTACAAAACTAAATACTACTTAACATAAAATAACTACGACTATGAGCTTTCTTACGATTACATATACTTGAGGTGACCGACTCTTTAATACCTAAATTTCTAATTCCTAACAACGAGCACTCCAAGGAAGGAAATAGAAGAATTCAAATACCGGATGAAAGATAAATTTGAAATGAGCGACTTAGGATTGTTAGCTTATTACCTTGGGATAGAAGTCGCACGAGATAGGAGGAGATTACAATCAAGCAGACAGGTTACATTAACAAGATCTTGAAAGAAACAAGTATGGCGGATAGTAATGATACGAAAAGACCAATGGATACCGGTACTAAGTTGGTCAAGGCGGAAAATGGAAACTCACTTGATGCAACTTATTAAAGAAGCTTAATTGGAAGTCTCGGTGCTTACTACATACAAGACCGGATCTTAGTTACTCGGTCGGACTACTCGGTGATTCATGCAAGAGCGAAGGATCATCACTGAGGCGGTCAAGCAAGTAATCCGATATATCAAATGAACAAAGGGCATGGCATAATATACAAGAAACAAGGCGGTTTCAAGATTATAGGTTACAACGACAATAGTTATGGAATCAACACCGATCAAGGAAAAGGAACTCTTGGGATAGTATTTTATTTGAGAGTCACCTATTACGGTGTACTCGAGAAGCAACCAACGATGGCGTTGTCATCATGTGAATCGAGAATTCATGGCGGCTCTGCGGCGACATGTCAAGCCTTATGGATAAAACAGCGCTTAGTGAATTAGCGAATGGGAAGAAAAGGATAACTCGAAGGTCGAAAACGTTTCAAAGAATAACACTCGTCGGGAACCCGGTTTTCATGGAAAAAGCAAGCACATCGATATTCACTACCATTTCATTCGTGAATGCGTAGAGAATGGGCACATCAATGTGGAACATGTTAGCGGAGAACTACAAAGAGCGGATATTCTAACAAAGGCTCTACCAAGATTGAAGTTCGTGACTATCGACAAATACTCGGAGTTCAAGACTTAGGGCGAAACAACGATCAAGATTAAGGAGGAGAATGTGAACCAAATAATCTCGATACTTATGCTTCTTATGTAAATATTAATAATGAAGGACCAAGCGTGTTAGTTAGAAAGTCTCAGAACAGTTTGGCGGTTACAAAATCGGTTATCACCGAATAGTTACAACAGTTCAAAGTACTGGTTTAGAAACATATATATATGTTCTTATGTGAACAATTTCAATAGTTAGACAAAATTATACTTATTCATTTTATACACTTTGCAATCTATATTTCGATCTAGAGTTTGGGACAATGACTACACGTTTCAATTGTTTACACATGGAAGATCTTAACAAAATAGTCCAAAACAATAAAACAAATATCTGATTAATGTAAAAAGCGTAATATCTGACTACATGCGGTCATATGAGCAACGTCACGGCAAAATGTTGCAACATTTTTGGCAATGTTTTGAATGAAATTTCATACTTAACAACTTTGTTAATAAGTGAAAATTGGTTATTTCATTTTCGGGATTATGGCTACTTATTTTATTACCACTTTATGCTTTGATATGGAATCAAATTAAGCATCGCCTTATAGTGCCAAGGCCCAAAGTTGCACTAAACTTTTAATACTATTAATGAAGAAGGCGTAGAGATAATCCCAAGATTGAAGGAAACCTTTAAAACATCCATCGTGGATGATGGTTGAATGGTCTAGGTAGGGAGTTGGTTAGGAAATGTAGATATGTAGCTATGGTCTTGGTGCATTTTTAGGTGTATTCGAGCTGTTTGTGTGATGTATCAAACATAGAAGGTAGTCTTATCGAGATGTATACTTTAGTTGTATCCGATATGGGACAAGCTTTAGTTCATATGTTTTTGTTCTTGAGTGGGCATGTCCATTTCGATGTGTATGTTTCTCAATTGTTGTAAGTTACGATAATAATATATTTTCACCTTTGCACCAAAAAAGTTTAAAGAAACCATAAAGTGATTTTTAATTTAACAAAGTTGTAAAGTCACGACTTTTGAACAAATACAAGTATAAAAGCAGTAATCGGGTGAAAAACCAATGGGTAGAATGATCTGTATGATCGTATAGCACGCAATAAGATACCATCGGTGAGAAGGGACTTTATGATCATGTAGCAAGCGGTGATATTTCCTATGGCGAGGAGGGTCTATAAGGCTATGTAGCTATGGAAAGAATGTAACTAGAACATACATAATAAGCATATTTAAGCCTCTAAAGACTAAATATATGTATAGATATTAAAGTTCAAATTTACTTATAGGAAGAATACTTCTTCATTTCCTTTGTGATTTCTAAAAGTATATATCAATCGACTATCTAAGTTTCTCATGTATCATATATCTTGCAGATTACAAAATGAGCGAGGAATCTACATAGTTGGTTAAGATATCAAAGTATGTGGAGTAAAATATGGTGAATAGAAAGATTTGAGAGAAAATAGAATTCGAGTTCTTATTGATTGAAAATGAAATAAGAGGATACGAGTTTAATATATACGGGAAAAACTACTTCTAACAAACTCTTAAACTATTTATATTCTAGTACCCACGAACTATCTACACATTTGCACTAGGTCCTTTAACTTCTCTTTACACTCCTCTCGAGTTGAGAGTTTGCATCGATGAAACTCCCAACTTGTGAGCGTAGTATGATGTTGATCCACAGGCGAATTTTGGTGAAGACATCGTAAGTTGTTTAGATGTATGAACATACCTTGGTTTGACTGTACCATCTTTAACTTGATCTCTTACATAGTGACAATCAACTTCTATGTGTTTAGTGCGAGCATGAAAGGCGAGGATTAGGCTGCTATGTGTATAGCGACTTGATTGTCACAATGTAGTGTAATTGGTTTCAAATCCTTAAGACCAAGATCCTTTAGCGGACTAAAGCCAAGTAACCTCACAACATGTAGCGCCATTGACCTATATTACCTTGGTGAGCTTCTAGAAACCACACATTGTTTTTAGATTTCCAAGAAATTGGTGAGTCACATAACAAAATGCAATAACCAAATAGACCTTAACATCACAGGACAACTTGCCCAATCGAGTCGCGATGGCGATTAATTGAGCTTTAGACTTATGTGTAAGAAGAATTCCTTGACCGGGAGAATTCAAAAGATATACGAGAAGGTGTTTAACGACTTGCATATGAACTGAAGTAGGATTACGCATGAATTGAATTAATAAGCGGAATGAGTAGCGGATATCTAGTCTAGTGATTGTCAAATAAATCGACTTTCCTATATATCTTCTATAAACCTCGGATCTGTAAAGGAGAACCCATTTCACTGTAACAGATTATGATCCATAGGAAGCTTATATGTGCCTTTGTAAAACACCGACTTCCTTCAACAATTCCAATGTTGTGGACGTATAGTCCGGACTAGGCCGAGGAATGGGTCGGGGCACGGAAGGCAGTGACCCACTCTACACCTAAACCCTAATCCATTCCCTATAAATACATGGTGGATCTCCTTCATGGACATGATATATGTGACGGATGACAGTTACTCTAACCCTAACTCATCACATTGCACCGATACTAACTTGACCGTCGGAGGTGGACCCGGGGCTCGGCCTCGGGTCCGCTCTAACGAGTTCTCTTTGTTGACGGGTCTACTTAGGGCTCGAGAATACGACGAGCGGCTAAGGGAGAGTCGTCGATTCCGACCAGCGCGGATGTCATCAACAAGTTGGCGCCATCCGTGGGACCACGAATAAACTTTGTTTCGTGTCTCATATTACCGAGCAATCAATTTCTAAAGTCGGTAACTCTAAAACCTTTGCATTACGCCATGTGTAAAACTTGCTTTACCATCATGTGAATTTAATATTACTTTAAAAGCACTTGCGTCGCATATTTGACTCATTCTTATTGGCTTACTTTGAATACAAATTACAAGGTAAAAACTTTTGATCTTGGCGGGCCCGTGGTCCAAATCATACTTTAGTTATGTTAGAAAGAGTCAACATGATAAATTAAATACGTTTGGTTTACGTAATAAACATACGAATGGTCCCGATGGATACACTCATTCGGAAAAAAAGAAAAAGTCCGCACGATCGGACCTATTTTATCTTTAGCCGCGAATTAGTTCGCGGAGATCTGTTTTACGGTTGGTATGCTGTTCACGCTCGAACAACGCGGTCGCGATAAATCTACCGCGTTGGGCCATGCGTTCGGGCATCTTCGCATTAGCTACGAGCAAACACCACGATGCTGGTCAATCGCCACGGCGCCTTGGACCAAAGGTCGTGGTCATGTTATGTTCATCTGCGATCATCCACAAATGTTCAAGTCCATGCGGTCACGATATATCCATCTGCGTCTATTAGTCGCGGTCGCGATGCGATCCATCCGGGTTTATATAAAAAAAAAAAAAAAAAAAAAACAAAAACAAAAGACAATTAATTATTTTTGTAAAACCTCGCGATAGGGGTAATTCGACTGCTACTTCTCTTATGTGTTAGCTCATATGCTATGTGCTATATATTGCTACACTTCATTAGGTTTTATATGTTGCGATTCATGACATATACTTTTAATATTGCATTAAGTGTTTCTGAGCATAACTAAGTTTAATGTTCCTACGAGTAGCACCATCAAACTTGGGGGCTACCGGTATATATTACCATTGTTTCCGTGCAGCGTCACGCATGTATATTTGGAGCGGATCGTATGTAAGAGGTATTGCAAGCCGGTACAAAGACGGTTTAAATATTCGCACCATCTTGCCGCAGGGAGGCGTCCTCAGCCGGTTGTAAAGACGGATGTAATGCGGCGAAGCATGTCTTCATCGCACTTCTTTGTCATGCACGGTAGCGCATTACGCTACGAAGCACGTCTTCGTCGCACCTCTTTGTCGCGCGCGGTAGCATACACTCTGACGCGTCTTACATCGCACCTCTTTATTCGCGCGGTAGCTCGCTTCTCTGACGCGTCTTATGTCGCGCGATGCGCACGCGCTACATAAGCACGTCTTACACCGCACCATCGGCGTCGCTCTTGGTACAAAATGCGCCTACCCGAGGATGAAGCATCACGGGATCGGTTTCACCATTGTGAGACTCTCGCAATCGCAATGTGCACACTGAGTTGCGCGCGCATGGGCCGTGCCGTCATGATTGATTGGGCCTCGCGGCGGTGAAGCGAACTTAAGTCTAGCATAATATAGCCATGCGCTATCTCATACTAGACTTGGGGGCTTGTGGACGTATAGTCGGGCCCGGGCGAGAATGGGTCGGGCACGGAAGGCGATGGCCACTCTACACCTAAACCCTAATCCATGCCCTATAAATACATGGTTGGATCTCCTTTTTGTGGACATGATATATGTGACGGATGACGAGTTACTCTAACCCTAACTCATCACATCGCACCGATACTAACTTGACCATCGGAGGTGGACCCGGGGCTCGGCCTCGGGTCCCTCTAACGAGTTCTCTTTGTTGGCAGTCTACTTAGGGCTCGAGAAGGCGATGAGCGGCTAAGGAGAGTCGTCGATTCCGACCATGACAGTTATGCATCAACAAATGTATACTTCTTTTGAGACACAAGCAGACCCGGACTCGGCCTTTGTCACTTCTAACCCCAAAAGTAATGCAAATCTCAAGGTCTTTCATATGAAAGGTAGAACGAGTTGATCTTTGAGTTTTGAATTTGAGAGTCATCATTTCGGTAATCATTAAATCATCTACATAAACTAATCTGCGATAAAAGTCGACCTTCATTTTAATGAATAGAGTAATCGACCTTTGATTGTTGGAAACCAAAAGAAAGAAGAAGCGGAAGATAACTTTGAAAACCAACGTCTTGGTGCTGTTTGAGTCCATAAAGGGACTTCTTGGTCGAATACTTGAGAAGAATTAGACTTAACATCTTGAACCGACTCCCCTTTCCAACATAACCCAAAGGAATCTTCATATAAAATTCTTCTAACAAATCTCCATGCGTAAAAGCATTGGATACATCCATTTGCACAATATTCCATTCTTGCATAGTCGCAATCGCAAGTAATGATCTCTTAGTAACCATTTTAGCCACCGGTGCAAAAGTGTCATAGTAATCTTCACCTTTGGTTTGCTCATACCACAGATACCAACCTAGCCTTCTTCCTTTCAATGAACCATCGACTTGAGCTTTGTTTTGAAGAGCCGGTGACACCCAATAGCCTTCTTATTTGGAGGTAAAGTAGTCTCCTCCAAGTACCATTCTCCTCTAAGGCTCTTAACTCACAGGTTCATTGCATCACACCATCACGGATCAACAACGCCTCCTTGAAGTTCTTAGGATCACTCTTTGTTTCAAGTACATTTAGAAAGCATTGGCGAGGTGATAACACGGGGAAGTAACTTGGTTTGCCATTGGTGTTCTGGATGGCATAACATAATCTTTACTCGGTGGGTGGTTTTGTTTGTCTTGTGGATTTTCTTGGTTGAGTAGTAGAAGAAGAAGAATGCCACAATTTGAAGAATATGAAGACATCACCGAACTAGGAACACTTTCGAACATCTTGAGAGCGATATCACTTGGAATATCAACCACGGTTGGAACAACACTTATAGGCTCATCATAATCAATCTTTGAACTTTGAATTTGAGCAGGCATAGGTTGAAAAAATTGGATGAACTAGACTCGACAAAAAGGAAAGATATGCTCATGAAACCGCACATCTGTGCTTACAAAACAGTTATGAGTAAGTATATTATACAATTTGTAACCTTTTGATGAGCGGGATATCCCAAGAAAACACAAGGAACTCCTCTAGGTGCAAATTTATCTGGTATTCTAGAAGGATTGGTTGCAACAAGAAAACATCCAAAAACCTTCAAGTACGAATAGTGCGGTACTTCCTTTAGCAACATTTCATAAGGTGTTTTGTTTTCAAAACTAATGAAGGGTATCTATTAATAAGAAATGTAGTAGTGTGACACAATCTCCCAAAACTTCAATGGAAGACTAGCTTGAAATCTAAGTGCCTAGCTACTTCTAAAATGTGTCGGTGTTTTAGTTCTACCACCGCCATTTTGTTGTGGCCTATCTACACATGTAGTTTGATGTTCAATACCTTGAGAAGCTAAATAAAGCGCACAAGGTCCTTTAACAAATTCCAATGCATTATCGATCTTATGCACTTTACTTTGGTGTTAAATTGTAGCTCAACAAACTTTAGAAAAGTTTTCAAGGCGATAAAGGCATCGAGACTTATGCACCATTAGATATGTCCATGTGGCCCTACTATAGTCATCTACTATAGTCAAAAAAATATCTGTATTTACCATTTGTAGGCACCTTATATGGACCCCATTATCCATATGAATGAGTGAAAAGCTACATTACTATGAGAATCACTTAATGGAAAAGGTAGTTTAGTTAGCTTTGCCATAGGACAAATAAGACAAGTACTACCAGTTTCATTCATAGTTGATACATCGATTACTTGAACATGTTTCATTTTCGTAGAGAAAGATGCCTAATCTATGATGCCACAAACTATACACATTAGGACATACATTGTTATTGTAAACTCCGTGAGCGGGAAAACAAACCATTAGAAACATGTGAATCCACCATTTCTCTAAGCTTATCATCCACTTTGAATCCATTGGGACATTCGGGAAGATGATACAAACCGACAATCTTCTTACCGGGCCCATCACTTTCCTTGTTTTCAAGTCTGAAGGACACAAAATTTGGGAAAGAAAATGGCCACTAATTGTTATCTTTTGTAAGCTTAGGAGCGATAGCAAGCTGTACTTGAAAGATGGAACACAAAACATCCTTAAGCATTATTCCATTTTTCGGTTTAACTTGTCCTATCTGTGTAATCTCGGAGGAATTGCCATTTGGAAGGGTAATGTTTGGTAAGTATTTTAGGATTTTAGCATTTAACATAGCCTTAGAATGTGGAGTCATGTGATCGATTGCTCGATATCTAAAATCCAATAAAATAATGCGATATTAGTTGATGCACTAAGACAAAGCATATATACCGCAACAAAGTCCAAATCATCATCATACGGTCAACACGAAGCACCACTATTCTTCATATCTTTCAACACATTTCTCATAAGACTCTCAAACTGTTCGGATGTGAAGGTAAACTGCTTGAACCACTTGGTGACACAAATACTACACTTTCCCTTAACATCTGTTTGCTATATAGGCGATTGTCTCAATCAATGAACCACTAGAATGAAACACATCCTTAAGATTCTTCTTGTTTGAATTATCTTGCACAAGCATTCTCTACACTTGGAAGAGGATTAATCAACAACAATGACTTCTTTGAGCACTATAACATTCATCTAGACCATTTAAAAAGCGAAATAGCCTTTGCTCTTCTTTTTGTTTTCCACAAGATTAAGAAAGGCGACACTCTTTACTCGGTTTATAGAATCCAATTCTTCCCAAACACATTTCAACCTAGTGTAGTATTCACTTACGGATCCACCATTCATTGAATTTGAAAACACTCTTTACTCGGTTTATACTTTCTTGAACCATTACTAAGAGAAAACCTTGTTTCCAATTGAATCCATATTTCACTTGCGGTACCAATAAACATAATGGGCTTTGCAATAGAATCGGACATCGAACTCATGATCCAACCGATAACCAAATTATTACATGTTTCCCATAGTTCAAGATTAACAACATTTTGAGCGGCGATGGTAGGTGGGCTGGTAAGAAAGGAGGTCTAGGAACAAGACCTTTCACAAACCCTAACTTCCTTTTGGTAGACAATCCAATTTCAACAGCGCCTCAAGAATGATAGTTTTGCGATCCAATCAACTTTTCTTGAATAGGCAAAGAGCACGGACCATCGAAGGATGAATGTAAAGAGGATTACTCGGATCCATCACTACAAGCGTGAAATTGATTAAACTAATTTTCATCAAATCTTGACCTAATTTTCACAATCACAATCAAGATCTCAATTAACACGATTGAAGATCTTGTAGATGAAACAAACACAATTGATTGATCGAACACAATCAATTTAACAAGAACTCACACACCACGGCACACAATCAATGTAGGTAAAGGTGATGGTGGTGTAACGACAGTTTAATGGTGAAAATAGGTTATCGAGTCACCATAATCTCGATACCATGTGGAGTAAAATATGGTGAATAGAAAGATTTGAGAGAAAGCGAATTCGGTTCTTATTGATTGAAAATGAAATGAGAGGATCTGAGTTTAATATATCTGAGGAAAAACTACTTCTAACAAACTCTTAAACTATTTACATTCTAGTACCTGAACTATCTACACATTTGCACTACGGTCCTTTAACTTCTCTTTACAAAGTAAAAGCTAGAGTCATAAGTATCGGCATTGATTCATGGACATTGGCGGTTGATACAAGATGAACAAGTTTGTGTTATGATTGTTATTTTTATTGTTTGATGTTTTCGTTACTTAATTATTTGTTAAGATCCTTTCGGTTGTTTTCACATAGATTTTGGACAACATGCGTATGAAAGATGCTAAATCAAGAGAGCATTGGAATCTCCTCTTGGTGATGTTATAAACTTTCCTCTTCTTGGTTTTGTTACGCAAGGTCATTTACATGCCAAACACCCCTTAGAAACCACTAAAGTGAAATATACGATATGTTTTGTAAAGTTAATTATTTCATTTGAAACAATAAAGGATTGGAATGGGATCGTTCAAATTGTGCTTGAAATTTACAAGGAGGTTGACTAGGGTTAGTTTGTAAATACATTAATATATGTTTTGTTTGAAGAAAATCTTGCATTGATTCATGTCGATATCTGCAAGTTATGTACTAGTTTGCATGGATGCCACATTGTCATGGAGAAATTAGCGAGGCGAAGAACTTCTCTTTACAAGTAGCAAGGTATGGCTTTTTAGTTAATTTTGGTTCCGACAATAAGTAGTTCACGAGTTCGAGAGTAAATCGATGTCGATTGCTTAATGGTTATCGATCATGATACATCAAGACCTGCGTTATCATTGTTGTTGTATTATTTTGAAAGAAAAATAGGCAAGACGGTAAGTGGGCCAAGTTACATTATCGACCCTTGTATACTTGGTGGTGATTCATAAGGATTTTTTTTTTTTTTTTTTTTTTTTTTTTTTTGCACTAAAGAAGAGCTAAACCAACAATATATATGTAATTCAAATCAAATCGATGTATTCATATATACTTGACACGAATTTTCCACCACTACCAATTCTTATGATGGTCATTTGAGATTGCATAATCTAATTGTTACATTTTCTAATGGCGCTTACCTTTTTGCTAAACATGCTATAGCATGTGTTGGTTAACTCATTGTTTTGTGTCATTTGGTATGTGCGGTTAAGAAGGGCAAAGGAAAAAATACACCAAGTTAATTAACATGGAAGAAGAACATACGATATCAAATACAATTTGAGTACTAATGCTTCACGATCAATATTGCAACCATGTTTCTAAAATGAAATCATGTCATGCCACTCAAGGTACCGTGACCTATCTTTGAATGTGACATTGCATGTTTATAATTATGAATATTAACAATGTCATGTTTTATATAGGCCAACGTCCACAACCGTTTCTTAACAAACAAAACAAAACATTGGCGGTTTGAAGTGTTGAATGCTGGTAATGGGCCGACATGTTTGGTTGTGATTGTGGTCTCTTTTGTTGTGGCTTATAGGGCGTCGGGTGTGGGGTGTAGGATGGCATTTAGGGTGTTTGGTTGATTGTTACGTTTTCTAACCGTTAATGATAGATTTTTAGTAGGGTATAGTGAATCAACCAACAATGTTGGGGTAAAATAAGAAAATACAGTGATTAGTTTGGGATAAGAGTTTAAGGGCACGTTTTGCTTCTGCTCATTGACTGTTAAAATTGCTTATATGCTCTATCATAATGCAATAAGCTAATAAATAGTTTTAATAAAAATCACAAACACTCTTTTAGTGGTCAACTAATTAATTTATAGTAGTAGTTATTTAGGGGATCAAATAAACAGTTTAGTATCACCTTGCAATCCCAAACACCTCTCTAATATATTTAATGTTAGCATGTTTATGATATGAGTTAAATTTTGGGTTGGTAACCTGTGGCAAACATATCATTCTATCAATTACTAATGACTTTCAAGGTGTGGCTTATTGCAGGATTAATTACAGGGGTTTAACCTGGACAAAGGATAAAAGATTTAAAGTTCCAAGAAGCTTATTTCTTTGAAGCCTTTCTTCGTTTACTGGCGATGAGTCTCTACTAGCCGTTAGAGGGTCTTAGTGTAACTTAATCTCCTATTTAATAAGTCCCTTTATCTAGGTTAGACACACTTGAGTGTGCGTCTTTTGTATCACTCTCTCTCTCTCTCTTAGATCATTTCACCGATCTCGTCTTGTCTTTACATTCATATGATTATTGTCTCATTGACATTAATCTAATCTTGTAACATTTGGATATTATTAATCTAAGGTGACTATTGCGACTTAGATCCGAATAAAGGTTACATTGTTTATCTCATGCTGCCTATACTTTCGTACATGGTATCGAGCTTGTGCTCATTGATTCTCTTTGGCAACAAAGGTGTGGTTTGGGGTTATTGCTATTGGCGTAATCACTTGGTCATCTTCATTTACAATTTACCCTAGACTAAGTGAATCTAGGGTGATTGTGATTTGTTCTTCCACGCATATTTCTCTGTAAGTCTAAGTCTTATCTTCTCTTTAAACATACTGATGCTTAAGTCTCTGTGGGTGCAAGACGGGTAGACTAACATCTTGATCGCCACCTTGAGTGAGTACGAATACCGCTCTGGTTTACCCTAGTCCATGAGCTTGGTGCTTGTTGGTTCTTATTGCTAAGTCTTATTTACTTGTCTATTTACTCTTATTATTATATCCGTCTGGGTTCTCTCGTCTGCTTATTATCTCATCTTATTGTTTACATTATGGCTATTGGTGATGATAATGTTGGTGGTGGTGGTTCCAATCGAGAAAAGCTTATCCTTTGGTGATGCTTTGTATTTACACCCAATAACACCAATGGTACTCCCATTATTTCTATTAAACTCAATGGGCCGAAAATTATAAAATATGGAATATGGCCATGACATTTGCCTTAAGGAACCATAACAAGTTGGGGTTTATTGATGGTACTTGCATAAGAAATGATTCTAACCCGGTCTTGCTAATCGATGGGATACTTGTAACTCTGTTGTGGTCACTTGGATCCTCAACTCTCTCGACTACGAATTATTTGGTTTGGTGCTATTTATTCTAAAACGCTTATGAAATGTGGAATGATCTTAAAGATACCTATGATAAAGTTGATGGTTCAAATTTATTTTAATTTGCACAAAAACATAAATTCTCTTAGTCAAAATGGGTCCTCTCTTGCTGATTACTATAACAATCTTAACTCTTTATGGAAACAATTTGATTGTATGATTAGCTTGCCTCCCTGCACTTGTGAGGCTGCAAAACATTTTGAAAGACACAATCAGCTAATCAAGTTAATGCAATTTCTTATGGGTCTTGATGACTCCTATGTTCCCATCAGAAGCAATATTTTAACCAGAGATCCTTTACCTAATGTCAAAACTGCTTTCTGTTGTCTCGGAAGAATCTCAAAAACGTCTCATCCGGGAATAGCTCGCTAAACCAAATGCTACGACTTTTCTTTGCAAAAACTTCGATGGTGGAAAATTTTTGATAACAAAGAGGTTTTAATAACAAAGTGTCGGTTTTAATAATGGTAATAACTCTAATAGCAGAGGACCAAACATGAACCTCAAATGTACTAATTGCAAAAACACGGTCATCTTGTTGATAGATGTTATGACCTTGTTGGGTATCCTGCTTTGGATATGTTAAAAGAAACTTTAATGGTAAACCTTTCAAGAATAACAATGTTTCTGTGAAACCAATTGTGTCATGATAATAGTACTAGCAACTCTCCTGTCTCCTTGTCTAATGAGCGACTCTCGAGACTTATGAGTCTCTCAATGACAACAATGTGTCATCCGCAAATGCCAACTTAGCGGTAAAAATTTTCGTGAACCTTCTTTAATGGCGGTGTCAAGTTTAATGTAAACTTCAACAAGTTTTTAACAACAACACTAAAACCTTATCGGAAACATCGATGGGTTGGATTGTTGATTACAGTGCAAATCGACACATGACTGTGTCTCGAAATTTTTAATCAATGTTGTTAACATTTCAAATCTTGGCTTAAGCTGTTGAACATCCAAATGGTACTCGTGCCTTAATTACTAAAATTGGTGATTTAAAGGTCAATAATGAGCTAACTCTTTTGATGTTCTTGTTGTTCCTGAATACAATGTTAGTTTACTATCATTCATAAGATTGCTAGAGACAATAAGATGTTTGTTGGGTTTAATGAATCTAATTGCTATATCTGATTTACATCAAAAAGGATTGTGGGATTGGTAAACAATACAATGGATTATATATATTTGATATAGATTCTACATGTAAGATTACTTCTAACAACTGCATATCTGCTTTGTCATGTCTCTAAGAATCTCGGCATCAAAGACTTGGTCATCCTCTCGACCAAGTCCTACACATACTTAAACCCACTCTTAAATTTGATAGTTCATCTGAAATCGATCATCTATGTGATACTTGTAATAAAGCTAAACAAACCGAGAAAACCATTTCCTTTAAGTGAACATAAATCCACTAAAATTGGTCAACTTGTTCACCTTGATGTTTGGGGACCATATAAAATCACTAGCAGAGATGGTTATAAATATTTTTAACCATAGTTGATGACTATTCGAGCGGTGTGGGTCTATATGCTTAAGGGAAGGATGATGTTTATGTTTCCATTGTTAACTTTACTCATATGCTATCAAATCAATTTGAACACAATGTCAAAGTTTTTAGAAGTGATAATGGGACGAATTTGTCAATAATAAACTTCAACAATTCTTTCATGAAAAATTCTACATCAAACCTCTTGTGTTTATACACCACAACAAATGGCATTGCAGAAAAGGAAACATAGGCATCTCCTTAATGTTGCGGATCCCTTATGTTTCGAGGGGAATTACCTCTATATCTTTGGCTTTGAATGTGTTCTAATTCTTGCTTATGTCATAAACAGGTTGCCTCTTGATTCACATCAGCAAGTCCCCTTCTTCTTTGTGTATGGGCATGACCCTTCACTCTCTCTCCTTAGAGTCTTTGGTTGCTTATGCTATGCCACTATTCTCAACATCTCGACAAATTTGGTAGTAGGTGCGAAAAAGTGTTCTTATTGGTTACTCAAATGAAAAAAAGGTTATAAACTCTTGAGCCTAGAAACAAAAATATCTTTTATTCGGAGATGTCAAATTTTGTGAAGCCGTGTTTCCATTCAAAATGAAAAACTCGTGTCAAAACCTTTTGTTGAAACTTATGTGCCTAAAGATTTAAACCACAAAAATTTCTTTGACTCACAAACAAGTCCCAATGATGAAGGAGAGTGACATCCTATGATGATAGCACGTTGGTAAGTCATCCTACTAGGATTGATGAACCGGTTGCAACATCTATAGATGATAATACACACCACGAGGGCAACATATCACATGAATCACATCCTGCCGATGCATCTTGATTCTGGCGATACATCATCCGATTCTGAACAAGAAAGAGGCTTGCCAACCACTCTCGCTAGAAGGTCAACTAGAGTTTCTAAGTTGCCCGGAATCTAAATGACTTTATTGTTGAAGGAAAAGTCAAATATGGGGTTGAAAAAGTTGTTAATTACTCTAATCTTAACAAGGATAACTATTGCTTTGCTTCTAGTCTTAATAAAAGTATTGAACCTACACATTATGAAGAAGCTATCCTTGATAGCAATTGGGTAGATGCTATGAATTAAAATTGAGGCCCTAAATGAAAACCATGCTTGGGATATAACCGTCTACCTCCTAATAGAACTCCCATTGTTACAAATGGATTTTTAAAATCAAATACAAAACCAATGGTGAAGTTGATAGATACAAGGCTAGATTAGTTGTTAAAGGCTACAACGAAAGGAAGGAATAGACTACGATGAAACTTTTCCCTGTTGTGAAAATGTCTCTTGTTAGATGTCTTATTGCCTTAGTCAGAAAAACAAATGGCCTCTTTTCAACTTGATGTTAACAATGCTTTCTTGTATGGAGATCTTGATGAGGATATCTATATGACCATTCCCAAGGGGTTCAGTAATGAGAACAATAAAATAAAGTCGTAAACTTGTCAAGTCTCTATATGGCCATAAACAAGCTCCCGGAAATGGAATGAAAAACTTGTCGGTGTTTTAAAAGAAAATAACTTTGTTCAATCATTAATGATCACTCCTGTTCACCAAAGCAGAGAATAACAAGTTTATTGCTCGCTTGTCTATGTGGATGATATTGTTCTTCTGAAGCCGTATTGATGAAATAAATAATTTTAAAGAGTTTCTAAAATCCAAATTTCATATCAAAGACTTGGAAATCTAAAATATTTTCTTGGCATTGAGGTTTTAAAAAGCTGGAATGACATTTGCCTTTCTCAAAGAAAATATTGTCTTGAACCCTCAAAGAATTTGGTCTTCTTGGGTGCAAACATGTCCACTCCTATGGAACCCAATGATAACACTCAGTTGTGCATGTTTTTAGTAGCATTGTTTGTACTCTTATATACATTATTTGGTTATATTTGTGTGATTTTAGCATAATCGTATCTAGAGATGTTTGTCTAGTATTCATAACCAAGTGCGTGGAAATGGAGGAAAATATGGAAATATGCGAGTTAGTCGAAGATTCCGTCTCGATAAGCTAAATCCAAGTACCTTTGAAGACCTTAGTGATTGAAGAACCAAGTTCTACAAGTCGAGTAACGAGAGAAAGATCAAGTTTCATGTCTCGAAGATCCAACGGATCCGGTTACACCTTCAGTAGGATCGGTTGGCATTTGGCGAATTCATATTTTTGCCATGACCGACCGATCGGTGTAACCCGTAACGGATCGGTCGGTATGTTATTATTGAAGACTAACGGATCGGTTGGTCGTATGACCGATCAGTTTGGAGAAGGCTGCAGTTGTCAAATCTTCATCATTAAGCTTCCCTTGCATCCAAACGATTCTAGGTCCTTCTCTTGGTGTATTCTAGTCCTTCCTTACTCCTTGGAGGCCAAGTCAAGCATTTAACACCTAGGCCTTGGAATTAGTATAAATAGAGGCTAATTGTGAGCATAATAGACACACTTCAATTACAAAGCTCTCTACTCATCAAACCAAGCCTTAACCTCCTGAAATTCATCCTTAGAAAGCCAGAAAAGTTTGGAGTTCCATAAGTTCCACCGTTGGAAGCCAAAACACTAAGAAGTCCACCACGATCCTTTGGGAATCATTACTTCATCATTTGTAATCTTATTCCAAGCATTGTAAGACTTTTAATCATGTTTTCTAATGATCAAAGTTATGAGTTTATGTTTATGTTTGCTATGAGTGGCTAGTTTCTTTATACACTTGCTTAAATGATGTTGATTATTATATGATTAGTTAGTGATTGTGTTAACATGTTTTAATTCAATTTCAAGTTGATTCTAAGATCCAATTGTGCTAAAGTTTCATAGTGACATTTGTTAATCAAGTTTGGCTAATTGGTAACTATCGTTGGGGTCGAAAGAACTTCGTATTATTCAACTAGTCATAATCATTTTGTCTATGGATGATTGTTTTACCCATTATTCTTGATTATACAAAGGAACTAAGGTGTGGTTGTAATAGAAACGCTTTTGATTATCAAATTGGATTGGTTGGAAACATCTAAATGGTCGTAAGATTAGTTGTTGAAAATTAATTGTAGCCTTTTGTCTATGATCGGGTACCTTTGTATTGACCATTTCTTAAGCAATTTGATGAGCAGTGGATGTTTTGTGTTTAAGTTTATGAAAGTAGACTTATGAAACTTGAATTGATCTTGAATTGATTGGTTAAACTTAAAGCTTGTTTTATGAACTAAAATCTTGTGAAGGTTTAACTTGTAAGAACAATAGATTAGTTTTCAACTAATTATCACAACCAACATGTTAAGTAGTTAATACAATCACATTAATCTATGATATGAAACTAGTTTAAGCAAGTGTAGTTTTTAATCATCGATTTTCATTATATCTATTTGCTTTGTTATATGTTTTGATAGACTCAGTTAATTCAAACTTGTGCTCGATTCACTCAAATCCTATGACGATCGACTTACCTTCATAATCTTGCTATAGCAGACGAGTATACTTGCTCGTATGTGTTATTAGTAATATTGGTAATTCACCTTTTATAAATTTAAAACTTGCACCTACCGGGCACATCAAGTTTTAGGCGCTGCTGCGGGGGATTTGATTGTGTTTCAACAAGTTCTTGAATTTCCTTGGTAGATTTTAAAAAAAAAAAAATTTTTCACGAAACCTTAACGGATCCGGTTAACCCTAAACCGAATCGGTTCTGAGTTTACCCATCATTCAGCAGTCGACCGATCGGTCGCATCCCGCAACCGATCCGGTTACCTTCCTCTGTTCCATATAAACCGTTTCGTTGTTTGACCGTGTGTTTAGATATTGCACGGATTCTCTAGGACATTGTATGAACACTCGAGCGTGAGAATAGAACCAATTACACCTCTTACCAACCCGAGCGTTTGATTCGAAGAAGAAGGAGAACACGTTTCATACCATTGGAAAACCGTATACCAAGAGTACCAAACCCACCATTTGATAACCTCATTGAAGCCAAAGTTGTTTACAATCCTTTCACCAATTTACCTTTTCCCATGGCGGACGATCAACCCATGTGGGGAACAAACCGAACCGTAGCACCAACACCCGAAAGTGCTATTGTTGCTATTAACCTTGGTGACAACTTCACGTGAAGGGACATCACCTTTCTATGATCAAAGACCGACAATTCGATGGCGTGCGCGTGGCGATCCGCATAAGCACATTGCCGAATTCATCGAAATTTGCGGAATGTTTCGTTATGGCGACACCGATGTCAATGCCATCAAACTCAAACTTTTCCATCATCACTCGCGGAGATGCCAAAGTATGGTACAATGAATTGACCCGGAATCATCAATACTTGGGAAGAGATGAGGCAAGCTTTTGTGAGCCGATTCTTTCCACCGCCATGTTTGATCGATTAATGGGAGAAATTCGTGCTTTCAACCAAAACCCAAGCGAATCACTTGTCGAGCTTGGCTTCAATGAAAGATTTAGCCGTGGTTGTCATGGGCATGGATTATCAAAAGGAACCATTATCCAAATCTTTTACCATGGACTAGATGAAATCTCTCAAGGCATCCTTGATCTTTGGAGGAATTTTCTCTATAAAACTCCTAATGATGCACATCAATTGCTCGAAGATCAGTACTTCTCAAACTTGATTGGTCCAAAGATTCCAAAACCAAACCTCTCCAAAAACCGTTGCTTTTGTCGAAAACACCGATACCTCAAAACTCATGGAGAGATGGAAGCATTAACCTCACAAATCAACTCGCAATACAAGGATATCAAAGATGAAATGAAAGAAATGCGAGACGGATGCAACAATTGTGGAGAAATCACCCATCGTCAAAGTGCGACGATAAACCTATGGGTGGACCGAAAGAAGGAGAAGCAAATTACGTTCAAGGAGGATACCGTGGAGGAGGATATCGTAGTAATTATTACGGTCGAAATTGCGAAATTGGCAAGATCGCCGACCAAGGATGACAACCGTGATTCTCAACCACGAACGGACGATCCACCACACCAAACTTCCGACAAAAAGCAGAAACCGAATTGAAAAAACCATGAGAGAATTCGTGGTGGACAAAAATCCGCAAATGATTTTATAAAAATCAATTTTCAATCTTAAAGCCAAAGTTGAGCAAGGACGGAAAAATCATCAAGCATCTATCCAAGATCTTGAAAACAAGCTTAGCGAGACTTTCGACCAACATTCCTCTAGACCATCGGTTCATTGCCAAGTAACACTCAATCAATCCAAAACCATCAAATGATAAGGCGTGCAGTCCACCTCAAACAAGAAATGAACATATCAATCTTTGTTTTCACAGAAGTGGTCTCGTACGATCCACCACCTAATCCTAATACTCCTATCACCGTTGATAGTGAGGATGAAAACGAAGAACCAAACACAACTCAAACCACCAAAAGAAAGACATTCCACGGTCAAGGCGTATACGAAAATTCCTTATCCTCAACGCCTAAAGAAAGAGAAGATGGAAGGCGTTATAAGAAGTATATCAAAATAATCAAGGAGGTTAGACTCAATGTTCCTCGTTGATGTTATAGCGGAATGCCCAATTACGGAAATTTTGAAAGAACTTCTTAATAACAAAAGCAAGCTTGAGCAAATATCGAAACTTTTCTTAACGAAGAATGCTCGACCATAGTTCAAAACAAAATTCCACCAAAGCTCGGAGATCACGGAGCTTTCTTATTCCATGTACTTTGGGAATAACGTTAAATGTGATGCTTTAGCTGATCTTGGCGCAAGTATCAATTTGATGCCTTATTCACTCTATTCCAAGTTGTGCAACAACGACTGAAACCAACAAAATGAGCATTCGATTGGCAAATCATTCCTATCAATATCACCGTGGAATTCTTTGAGAATATGCTTGTTCAAGTCGGTAAATTCATATTTCCGTGGACTTTGTAATTTTGGAAATGGAAGAAGATAGTAAAATCCCACTCATTTTAGGAAGACCTTTCCTAAATACATGACGCAATCATCAAAGTTAAAGGAAAAGAACTCAACCTTGGAGTTGGGAAGATCGAATCACTTTTCTTATCGATAAAGCAATCGCTACCCACATTCTAGTGATGACATTTGTTTTAACGTCGATGTTATTGATGAAGTCAACGATGAGGAATTAGATGCATTACTTATGAATCCGATCCATTCATGACTATACGAAAAATCAATGAAACGATTTTGACAAAGAGTTTGATGATTTCATGAAAGTAGAATTTGAAGAAGATAACTCGGAAGAAGAAGAAATAGAGGAAGAGGAAGAAAATTTTGAAATCACTTTCAATGAAAAATGCGAATAAAGTCCTCTATCGAAGAACCACCCACGGATCTCGAACTCAAACCTCTCCCAAATCATCCGGAATATGCTTATACGGAGGAGAACTCACTTCTTCCGATGAGTCATATCTTCATTACTCGAGGATGATGAGAAAGAAAGTTTAGTTTCAGTACTCAAAATCACAAACAAGCTTTTGCTTGGAAAACATCGATATCCGAGAATTAGTCCTAATTTTGCAAACATAAAATCAATTTCGAAGAAGGATTAAACACGTGGTAGAAACGTCAACGTAGACTCAATCCCAACATGAAAGAAGTTGTTAAAGGAAATCATTAAACTTCTTGATCTTGGAATCATTTACCCAATTGAGGATAGTCCTTGGGTAAGCCACATTCATTGTGTTCCAAAGAAAGGAGGAATAGCGGTTGTAACTAATGAGCGAAATGAGCTAGTTCCGACTAGAAGCATCACCGGTTGGCGTGTTTGTATTGACTATAAATAAGTTAAACAAAGCCACCGAAAGGATCATTTCCTCCCGTTCATGGATCAAATGCTTGAAAGACTAGCGGAAATAAATTCTTTTGTTTCCTCGACGGATTTTCGGGATATTTCAAATTCCCATCGATCCTAACGATCAAGAAAAGACCACCTTTACTTGTCCTTTTGGAACCCTCGCATATCGGCGTATGCCTTTTGGTCTTTGTAATGCTCCATGACTTTTCAAAGGTGTATGATCGCCATCTTCAAGACATGCTAGAAACCTCCATGGAAGTTTTCATGGATGATTTCTCGATCTTTGGAGAATCATTCGACTTGCCTCTCTAATCTCGATAAAATGCTCGAAAGATCTTGTTGCACATCTTGTTCTCAATGGGAGAAATGCCACTTTATGGTAACCGAAGAATTGTGTTGCCACAAAATCTCTAGTCTTGGAATGGAAGTCGACAAAGCAAAGGTCGATGTCATCTCAAAACTTCCACCACCAACCAACGTCAAAGCCGTTAGAAGTTTTTAGGACATCTTGGTTTTCTGCAGATTCATCAAAGATTTTCCAAAATATCTCGTCCAATGACAAAACTTCTTGAGAAAGAATCTATCTTTAACTTCGATCTTTGATTGCATAAAAGCTTTGAATCATGAAATCTCAACTTACTAGTGCTCGATCATGGTTTCACCTAATTGGTCACTACCTTTCGAACTTATGTGCGTATGCGATTTCTTTGTTGGGTATGTCTTAGGACAACGAAGGAAACACTTCGGCCTATATATTTTGCCAACAAGACATTGAATAGTGCCCGACAAAATTATACGAATCACCGAAAAGGAATTACTAATTTGTCGTTTTGCCTTTGACAAATTCCGATCATATCTTGTGCTCTCAAAAATCGTTTTACCGATCATTCGACACTCAAATATCATTCACCAAGCAAGATGCTAAACCACGTCTTATTCGATGGATTTTGTTACTCCAAGAATTTGACATCGAAATCAAAGACAAGAAAGGAGCGGAGAATCTTCTCTGCGATCACTTATCTCGTCTCGAAAATCCTAATCTTGAGGAGTTGAAAGAAGAAGAAATCGATGATTATTTTCCGATGAAACTCTCATGACCATCGGCGGAAATGACGATCCTTGGTTTGTCGACTTTGCGAACTACCTCGCGGAGGAATTCTCGAGAAAAGGACTAACTCATGCTCAAAGAAGCAAATTCTTTTCGAACTCAAATACTACTTTTGGGAAGAGCCATATCTTTTCAAAATGTGTCCGATGGGATGATCCGAAGATGTATTTTTGGTTCGAAACTCGTAAAATTCTTGTGAATGTCACCATGGCCCAACGGGGGACATTATGGTCCTTCCACCACAAGAAAGAAAGTTTTTGATCTTTGGATTCTATTGGCCAACAATATTCAAAGAAGCACATACACTTGTTCAAAAGCTGTGACGCTTGTCAAAGAACCACCAATCTCTCTCGAAGGATGAAATGCCATTAACAAGCATTCAAGTGTGTGAAATATTCGATATTTGGGAATAGATTTCATGGGACCTTTCCTAAATCCCACAAATTCGAATACATTCTCGTTGCTATAGATTACGTGTCCAAATGGGCGAAGCGAAGCTTTACCAACAAGCGATGCTCGTGTCGTCGTTAATTTTCTCAAAAGCTTTTAGCTCGTTATGGAATTCCCAAAGCACTCATAGCGATCGTGGAACTCATTTACGCAATCAACAAATGGAAAAACCATGAAAGATATGGGTTCATCATCGATTTGCAGCGCTTATCATCCACAAACTAGTGGTCAAGTCGAAAATACCAGCAGAGCTCTCAAAGAATCTTGGAAAAAACCGTAAAAGACAATCCGTCTTTATGGGCAAGGAAACTTGATGATGCTCTGTGGGCATTCGTCTGACTTATAAAACACCAATTGGTACAAATCCTTACAGAGACTCTGTATGGGAAGACTTGTCATTTACCGTTCGAAGTTGAACATCGTGCTTATTGGGCGCTCGAGACAATGTAACACCGATCTCAAAATAGGCGGAGAGAAAAGATTTACGCAATTGCACGAACTGGATGAATTAAGACTCCAAGCTTATGAAAACTCCAAAGCATATAAAGCGAACAAAAGCCTATCATGATAAAAAGCTACAATTCGGAAAGAATTCAAAGCGGAGATAAAGTTACGCTTTTAACATGAAATTCAAATTCAAAGCTCTAAGTTACAACCAAAATGGTTTGGACCATATGTCGTTAAACATGGATATCCATACGGGTATGTCGAACTCTATGACAAACAAGGTGGAAGTTTCATTGTTAATGGACACGAATCAAGTTATACTACGATAAGGAGCAAGCGAATGAAGTTTCGATTCTTGGCGGTGTCTGGAGACACCATGAGAATGAATTGAAACTATCACTTTTGTAGCACCATTTCTGGAAAAATTCCACAAACTGTCCCATGGAAACCAATCGCTAAATTAAATGCGGACGATATTGAAGATCTTGGTGAAGAATTCATGTACATCCCGAAATTTATAAAATGTTCAAAGCTGCCTTGCGACTAAATAAATCGGGAAGAATCGAGTCGGTGATGACTCGATAATAAAACAAGCGCTTCTCGGGAGGCAACCCGTGTGTTTGATTTGATTTTACATGGTCACTCCCAAAGTCTTAACCTTTGGTTGAACTTAAGTGTGGGGGTGCCACCTTTAATAAAACCTTTTGTTTGTTTATAAGATTGTGTGCGGTGATGATTTCTCTAAATGGGCCTTGAGAATGAAGAAAGATTTTAAGGCGATAAACTCGTTGACATATCTGGTTTTATTTCTATTTTCCTATTTCTATACTTTGAAGTTCGTTTTCATTAAGGACAATGTCTAACTTAAGTGTGGGGGTGAATAGGAAAATTAGAGTTTTCATGCTTAAATTTAAAATTTTGTTTGCCTTGTGATCTAGTTGTTTTCACACTTTTAGGATTATCTATCGAATAAGCGGATCATTCCTTTGGTAAGCGGTAATATTTGAAATTTCGAGATGTGTTCGATTACTATTGCAATCCATTTTTGGATCGATAACATTTGCTAGCACATATTATACCCTTTCCACTAAATTGTGAGGATTTGAGCCTATTTCTTATTAGCATACATCTTTTATGCTTGGATCTTTTGCTATGAGTGTCGGGTGATTTTATTTATTCTAGAACTTGTGCTTGTAAATCATTACTAGACCGCATGATGAGATTGCATTAAGTGCGATATAAGTGAATTCGTGTGATAAAGAGGCAACTTAGGATTTAACCCATATAGCCTTCCATTTTACATCTATTGATATATTAGCTAGCCTCATCGGTTAGTTAACCACCCACATGGACCCATTTGTAGTGCTCATTTTAGCACTAGATACCCCTAGTTACACCTTCCGAGCCATCCCTTTCATTTTTGTTTCACCCGGAAAATACAAAAGATTTTACACTTTAAACCTTAGCCTACCCTTATCAATGTCTAACGGTTGGTTGCTAGTTTCATGGAAAGTGAAGATTGTTCAAATGATTATGAGTACCACATCCTATGTGATTGATTGAGCCATGCGTATGTTTAAAAAAAAAAAAAAAAAAAAAAAAAAATTGTGTTGAAAGTATGGAAATAATAGCCAATGTGCTATGATCGTAGAAAAATTGTCATGGCAAAGAAAAAAAAAAAAAAAAAAAGCATGGAAAATGGAAAGAAGAAAGCAAAGCTATAATCGTTTATTTGGTTAGTGGAATGTTTGGTAGCTAGCAACATGGGTATTAGACTTGATTTCATTTTATTTTACACCAATTCCATTAAACATTCCATGCCTTATCCATACCCTTAACCCTTAGCCTATCATTATAACCCGAATAAAAGCCCTCTTTAGATGTTTTACTTGGTGCTCACGCCACGTCGGTGGAGTTTTGTTTCTTATACAAGCTTATGGTAATAATCTAATCATGGTGAGCAATGAGTGTGATTTATCTTGTTACTCCACTAAAATGAGTGATTGAGTGAATTATATTCCATTATTTTTTTAAGTGAGGTGTTACGAAATGTTTATCATGCAAGAAAATCGTTGGATATTGTCAAACATCTTGATGTTTCACCTTTATAAGCATAATTGATGAATCTTCTCTCGTATTTATACTTGGTTGATTTGCATCACATTTTTCATAATCACGATCTTGTCGGTGGATGTTTGTTCTAGATTTGCTGAGGGCAAGCAAAGTTTAAGTGTGGGGAATTTGATAACACTCAGTTGTGCATGTTTTAGTAGCATTGTTTGTACTCTTATATCATTATTTGGTTATATTTGTGTGATTTTAGCACTTAATCGTATCTAGAGATGTTTGTCTAGTATTCATAACCAAGTGCGGAAATGGAGGAAAATATGGAAATATGCGATTAGTCGAAGATTCCCGTCTCGATAAAGCTAAATCCCAGTACCTTTGAAGACCTTAGTGATTGAAGAACCAAGTTCTACAAGTCGAGTGACGAGAAAGATCAAGTTTCATGTCTCGGAAGATCCAACGGATCGGTTACACCTTCAGGATCGGTTGGCATTTGGCTCGAATTCATATTTTGCCATGACCGACCGATCGGTCATAACCCGTAACGGATCGGTCGGTATGTTATTATTGAAGACTAACCGGATCGGTTGGTCGTATGACCGATCCGGTTGGAGGCTGCAGTTGTCAAATCTTCATCATTAAGCTTCCCTTGCATCCAAACGATTCTAGGTCCTTCTCTTGGTGTATTCTAGTCCTTCCTTACTCCTTGGAGGCCAAGTCAAGCATTTAACACCCTAGGCCTTGGAATTAGTATAAATAGAGGCTAATTGTGAGCATAATAGACACACTTCAATTACAAAGCTCTCTCTCATCAAACCAAGCCTTAACCTCACGAAATTCATCCTTAGAAAGCCGGAAAAGTTTGGAGTTCCATAAGTTCCACCGTTGGAAGCCAAAACACTAAGAAGTCCACCACGATCCTTTGGGAATCATTACTTCATCATTTGTAATCTTATTCCAAGCATTGTAAGACTTTTAATCATGTTTTCTAATGATCAAAGTTATGAGTTTATGTTTATGTTTGCTATGGTGGCTAGTTTCTTTATACACTTGCTTAAATGATGTTGATTATTATATGATTAGTTAGTGATTGTGTTAACATGTTTTAATTCAATTTCAAGTTGATTCTAAGATCCAATTGTGCTAAAGTTTCATAGTGACATTTGTTAATCAAGTTTGGCTAATTGGTAACTATCGTTGAGATCGAAAGAACTTCGTATTATTCAACTAGTCATAATCATTTTGTCTATGGATGATTGTTTTACCCATTATTCTTGATTATACAAAGGAACTAAGGTGTGGTTGTAATAGAAACGCTTTTGATTATCAAATTGGATTGGTTGGAAACATCTAAATGGTCGTAAGATTAGTTGTTGAAAATTAATTGTAGCCTTTTGTCTATGATCGGGTGCACCTTTTGTATTGACCATTTCTTAAGCAATTTGATGAACAGTGGATGTTTTTGTGTTTAAGTTTATGAAAGTAGACTTATGAAACTTGAATTGATCTTGAATTGATTGGTTAAACTTAAAGCTTGTTTTTATGAACTAAAATCTTGACGAAGGTTTAACTTGTAAGAACAATAGATTAGTTTTCAACTAATTATCACAACCAACATGTTAAGTAGTTAATACAATCACATTAATCTATGATATGAAACTAGTTTAAGCAAGTGTAGTTTTAATCATCGATTTTCATTATATCTATTTGCTTTGTTATATGTTTTGATAGACTCGTTAATTCAAACTTGTGCTCGATTCACTCAAATCCTCGCGAGCGATCCCGACTTACCTTCATAATCTTGCTATAACGGACGAGTATACTTGCTCGTATGTGTTATTGGTAATATTGGTAATTCACCTTTATAAATTTAAAACTTGCACTCTACCGGCACATCACCAACTCTCGTGCTTCCATACATTCCCACTCATGATGACCCTTGCTTGTCAACAACATCAACCCTTTGGTTATCGGTTACTTGGGAAACTTATCTATCTCACCCATACAAGACGACATCTCATACTCGGTTCATTATGCGCACAATATATGCATTCTCCTTTAAAGTCTCATCCGAATGTGCCCTCAATGTTCGAGATATCTAAAAGGAGCTCCGGGAAAAGGTCTAAGGTACAATTTCAAAGAACTCGAAAATCATCTTGAAGGATATAGTGATCTTGATTGGGCCAAATGCAAGAAAACCGAAAAATCATCACGAGTTATTGTGTTTTCTTTAATAATTGTTTAATCTCATGGAAAAGTAAAAACAAAATACTCTTTCAAAATCTTCCACGGGAGCGAATATAGATCTATGTCTCTGCTGCTGTGAAATCATTAGTTCAAAAATCCTAAAAGACCTAAAGTTGATATCAATCTTCCTGTCGATCTTTTGTGATAACAAATCGCTTTACAACTTGTTGTCAACCCCTGTTTTCATGAAAGATCAAAACATTTTGAAATTGATGTTCACTTCATCGTGGAAAAAATTGCTAGAGGTGTTATAAATGCTAAAAGATTGGCTCTTCAAACCAAACTGAGACATTCTCACAAAGAACCTCCCCGTCTATCAAGATAAATTTTGTGTGAAAATTGATATTGTTTGATATGTTTGCTCATCAGTTAAGGGGAATGTTAAATTTTGGGTTGGTAACTGTGGCAAACATATCATTCTATCAATTACTAATGACTTTCAAGGTGTGGCTTATTGCGGGATTAATTACGGGGGTTTAACTCGGACAAAGGATAAAGATTTAAAGTTCCAAGAAGCTTATTTCTGTGAAGCCTTTCTTCGCTTCTCACGATGAGTCTCTACTAGCCGTTAGAAGGGTCTTAGTGTAACTTAATCTCCTATTTAATAAGTCCCTTTATCTAGGGTTAGACACACTTGAGTGTGCGTCTTTTGTATCTCTCTTCTTCTCTTAGATCATTTCATCGATCTCGTCTTGTCTTTACATTCATATGATTATTGTCTCATTGACATTAATCTAATCTTGTAACATTTGGATATTATTAATCTAAGCTCACTATTGCGACTTAGATCCGAATAAAGGTTACATTGTTTATCTATTGTTGCCTATACTTTCGTACATGGTATCGAGCTTGTGCTCATTGATTCTCTTTGGCAACAAAGGTGTGGTTTGGGGTTATTGCTATTGGCGTAATCATCGGTCATCTTCATTTACAATTTACCCTAGACTAAGTGAATCTAGGGTGATTGTGATTTGTTCTTCATTGCATATTTCTCTGTAAGTCTAAGTCTTATCTTCTCTTTAAACATACAAGACTTAAGTCTCTTGTGGGTGCAAACGGGTAGACTAACATCTTGATCTCCCACTTGAGTGGTACGAATACCGCCTCGGTTTACCCTAGTCCACAGGCTTGGTGCTTGTTGGTTCTTATTGCTAAGTCTTATTTACTTGTCTATTTACTCTTATTATTATATCATCGGGTTCTCTGTCATCTTATTATCTACATCTTATTGTTTACATTATGGCTATTGGTGATGATAATGTTGGTGGTGGTGGTTCCACCGAGAAAAGCTTATCCTTTGGTGATGCTTTGTAATTACACCCCAATAACACCAATGGTACTCCCATTATTTCTATTAAACTCACTGGGCCGAAAATTATAAAATATGGAATATGGCCATGACATTTGCCTTAAGGAACCATAACAAGTTGGGGTTTATTGATGGTACTTGCATAAGAAATGATTCTAACCCAGTCTTGCTAATCAATGGGATACTTGTAACTCTGTTGTGGTCACTGGATCCTCAACTCTCTCAAATCAATTATTCTTTGGTGCTATTTATTCTAAAGCGCTTATGAAATGTGGAATGATCTTAAAGATACCTATGATAAAGTTGATGGTTCAAATTATTTTAATTTGCACAAAACATAAATTCTCTTAGTCAAAATGGGTCCTCTCTTGCGATTACTATAACAATCTTAACTCTTTATGGAAACAATTTGATTGTATGATTAGCTTGCCTCCTGCACTTGTGAGGTCGCAAAACATTTTGAAAGACACAATCGCCTAATCAAGTTAATGCAATTTCTTATGGGTCTTGATGACTCCTATGTTCCCATCGAAGCAATATTTTAACCGAGATCCTTTACCTAATGTCAAAGCGCTTTCTCTGTTGTCTCGGAGAAGAATCTCACGAACGTCTCATCAGGGAATAGCTCGCTAAACCAAATGCTACGACTTTTCTTTGCAAAACTTCGATGGTGGAAAATTTTTGATAACAAAAGAGGTTTTAATAACAAAGTGTCTGGTTTTAATAATGGTATGACTCTAATAGCAGAGGACCAAACATGAACCTCAAATGTACTAATTGCAAAAACCCGGTCATCTTGTTGATAGATGTTATGACCTTGTTGGGTATCCTTTGGATATGTTAAAAGAAACTTTAATGGTAAACCTTTCAAGAAGAACAATGTTTCACTGAAACCAATTGTGTCACCGATAATAGTACTAGCAACTCTCCTGTCTCCTTGTCTAATGAACGACTCTCGAGACTTATGAGTCTCCTCAATGACAACAATGTGTCATCGCAAATGCCAACTTAGCGGGTAAAAATTTTCGAGAACCTTCTTTAATGGCGTGTCAAGTTTAATGTAAACTTCAACAAGTTTTTAACAACAACACTAAAACCTTATCCGAAACATCGATGCAGGTTGGATTGTTGATTACGTGCAATCGACACATGATGCGTATTCGAAAATTTTTAATCAATGTTGTTAACATTTCAAATCTTGGCTTAAGCTGTTGAACATCCAAATGGTACTCGGGCCTTAATTACTAAAATTGGTGATTTAAAGGTCAATAATGAGCTAACTCTTTTGATGTTCTTGTTGTTCTGAATACAATGTTAGTTTACTATCTGCTCATAAGATTGCTAGAGACAATAAGATGTTTGTTGGGTTTAATGAATCTAATTGCTATATCTGAGTTTACATCAAAAAGGATTGTGGGGATTGGTAAACAATACAATGGATTATATATATTTGATATAGATTCTACATGTAAGATTACTTCTAACAACTGCATATCTGTTTGTCATGTCTCTAAGAATCTCGGCATCAAAGACTTGGTCATCCTCCGACCAAGTCCTACACATCTTAAACCCACTCTTAAATTTGATAGTTCATCCGAAGCGATCATCTATGTGATACTTGTAATAAAGCTAAACAAACCGGAGAACCATTTCCTTTAAGTGAACATAAATCCACTAAAATTGGTCAACTTGTTCACCTTGATGTTTGGGGACCATATAAAATCACTAGCAGAGATGGTTATAAATATTTTTAACCATAGTTGATGACTATTCGAGCGGTGTGGGTCTATATGCTTAAGGGAAGGATGATGTTTATGTTTCCATTGTTAACTTTACTCATATGCTATCAAATCAATTTGAACACAATGTCAAAGTTTTAGAAGTGATAATGGGACGAATTTGTCAATAATAAACTTCAACAATTCTTTCATGAAAAGGAATTCTACATCAAACCTCTTGTGTTTATACACCACAACAAAATGGCATTGCAGAGAGGAAACATAGGCATCTCCTTAATGTTGCGGATCCCTTATGTTTGGGGAATTACCTCTATATCTTTGGCACGAATGTGTTCTAACTCTTGCTTATGTCATAAACAGGTTGCCTCTTGATTCGGTCCGCAAGTCCCCTTCTTCTTGTGTATGGGCATGACCCTTCACTCTCTCTCCTTAGAGTCTTTGGTACGCTTATGCTATGCCACTATTCTCAACATCTCGACAAATTTGGTAGTAGGTCCGAAAAAGTGTTCTTATTGGTTACTCAAATGAAAAAAAGGTTATAAACTCTTGAGCCTAGAAACAAAAATATCTTTTATTCCAGAGATGTCAAATTTTATGAAACCTGTGTTTCCATTCAAAATGAAAACTACGTGTCAAAACCTTTTGTTGAAACTTATGTGCCTAAAGATTTAAACCACAAAAATTTCTTTGACTCACAAACAAGTCCCAATGATGAAGGAGAGTGACATCCTATGATGATAGCACGGTGGTAAGTCATCCTACTAGGATTGATGAACGGTTGCAACATCTATAGATGATAATACACACCACGAGGGCAACATATCACATGAATCACATCCTGCCGATGCATCTTACGATTCTGGCGATACATCATCCGATTCTCGAACAAGAAGAGGCTTGCCAACCACTCTCGCTAGAAGGTCAACTAGAGTTTCTAAGTTGCCCGAGAATCTAAATGACTTTATTGTTGAAGGAAAAGTCAAATATGGGGTTGAAAAGTTGTTAATTACTCAATCTTAACAAGGATAACTATTGCTTTGCTTCTAGTCTTAATAAAAGTATTGAACCTACACATTATGAAGAAGCTATCCTTGATAGCAATTGGGTAGATGCTATGAATTCGAAATTGAGGCCCTAAATGAAAACCATGCTTGGGATATAAGCGATCTACCTCTAATAGAACTCCCATTGGTTACAAATGGATTTTAAAATCAAATACAAAACCAATGGTGAAGTTGATAGATACAAGGCTAGATTAGTTGTTAAAGGCTACAACCAAAGGGAAGGAATAGACTATGATGAAACTTTTTCCCTGTTGTGAAAATGTCTCTTGTTAGATGTCTTATTGCCTTAGTCAGAAAAACAAATGGCCTCTTTTTCAACTTGATGTTAACAATGCTTTCTTGTATGGAGATCTTGATGAGGATATCTATATGACCATTCCCAGGGTTCGTAATGAGAACAATAAAATAAAGTCAGTAAACTTGTCAAGTCTCTATATGGCCTTAAACAAGCTCCCGAAATGGAATGAAAAACTTGTCGGTGTTTTAAAAGAAAATAACTTTGTTCAATCATTAATGATCACTCCTGTTCACCAAAAGAGAATAACAAGTTTATTGCTCGCTTGTCTATGTGGATGATATTGTTCTTCTTTGAAACTGTATTGATGAAATAAATAATTTTAAAGAGTTTCTAAAATCCAAATTTCATATCAAAGACTTGGGAAATCTAAAATATTTTCTTGGCATTGAGGTTTTAAAAGCTGGAATGACATTTGCCTTTCTCGAAAGAAAATATTGTCTTGAACCCTCAAAGAATTTGGTCTTCTTGGGTGCAAACTGTGTCCACTCCTATGGAACCCAACTCGTGCTTCCATACATTCCACCATCGATGACCCTTGCTTGTCAACATCATGGTTATCGGGTTACTTGGGAAACTTATCTATCTCACCCATACAAGACACGACATCTCATACTCGGTTCATTGTCCGGCACAATATATGCATTCTCCTTTAAAGTCTCATCTGGAATGTGCCTCAATGTTACGAGATATCTAAAAGGAGCTCCGGAAAAGGTCTAAGGTACAATTTCAAGAACTCGAAAATCATCTTGAAGGATATAGTGATCTTGATTGGGCCAAATGCAAGAAAACCGGAAAATCATCACGAGTTATTGTGTTTTCTTTAATAATTGTTTAATCTCATGGAAAAGTAAAAACAAAATACTCTTTCAAAATCTTCCACAGGAGCGAATATAGATCTATGTCTCACTGCTGTGAAATCATTTAGATTCAAAAATCCTAAAAGACCTAAAAGTTGATATCAATCTTCCGCCGATCTTTTTGTGATAACAAATCGCTTTACAACTTGTCATCAACCTGTTTTTCATGAAAGATCAAAACATTTTGAAATTGATGTTCACTTCATCGAAAAAAATTGCTAGAGGTGTTATAAATGCTAAAAGATTGGCTCTTCAAACCAAACTGCAGACATTCTCACAAAGAACCTCCCTGTCTATCAAGATAAATTTTTGTGAAAAATTGATATTGTTTGATATGTTTGCTCATCGATTAAGGGGAATGTTAAATTTTGGGTTGGTAACCTGTGCAAACATATCATTCTATCAATTACTAATGACTTTCAAGGTGTGGCTTATTGCGGGATTAATTACGGGGTTTAACCCGGACAAAGGATAAAAGATTTAAAGTTCCAAGAAGCTTATTTCTCTGAAGCCTTTCTTCGTTTACTGATGAGTCTCTACTAGCCGTTAGAGGGGTCTTAGTGTAACTTAATCTCTATTTAATAAGTCCCTTTATCTAGGGTTAGACACACTTGAGTGTGCGATCTTTGTATCACTCTTCTTCTCTTGATCATTTCACCGATCTCGCCTTGTCTTTACATTCATATGATTATTGTCTCATTGACATTAATCTAATCTTGTAACATTTGGATATTATTAATCTAAGCTCACTATTGCAGCTTAGATCTGAATAAAGGTTCTGTTGTTTATCTACTGTTGCCTATACTTTCGTACAATTTGGAAAATCAAGCACCACTTCAACAGCTTAGATACTATTTTTTGGGTAAAGAGCTTAGATACTATTTTTACCTGCAGTAACAACTGTTCAACAATTTCAAGGCTAGGGAGTTCTTAAATTCCAAATTATATCGATAGCAATGCATACTCGTGTCGCGATTATGACAAGTTCGGCCAAAAATAACCATCAACATATCACATATGCGCGAAAGATTCAAATGATTTGGAATAGGTCAATCAAGTTTCTAAATGGTTGAATGGGTTGATTTTGTTACTAATGTCACACAAACGATATTAATTTGAGCTGTCAATACTTATGTTTAAATATGTAAGCTTTGGGAACAGGTACATTTTGGTCGGTAATCTGTCATTCATTTGATAGACTAGAAAATGAAGTTTAACGTACTGATTTTATTTATTTTATTTTGTTTATAGAAAAGTCAAATCTTGAAAGTGAAAAGCCCGACTAGACATAACAATTTCGTGCACCACTGACTTATGTCACATACCACAAAAACGAGCATGCGCACAGGTCCTCACCTGCTCAAATCATCCACAACCTATTAACTTTTTATTTTCATTCAAATGGTGCAACGATGATTTTCATAGGTTTAAAGGTCAAATAGATTAGTTGAAGGATACAAACAGAATATAATATTTGATTTGATTGTAGTTAAATAATTTTAGGCTATGCCTTTGGTGCATTTGATTAGTATTTCAACTACACATATCACTTTTGTCTATTGATGTATTTATATATACTTCTCATCTACTCTCTTTTTTAACTCCAGTTTTCATAAAAAATGGTTGTCTAAGTTATATTTGCTAACTATTTTATGCAACTTATAAGTATAAATGCTTAGAGTTGTCTCAGATTGTGACCACTGACACGCAATCGATATCTCATACTTCGTCCAGAAAAAAATTGTAGACATCAATAATGAGTATCCAAAGCCATTTGGTCTCATAATCAACTCATCAATATGGCAAACAATGTTTACTTAAAAGCCAACAACCTCATACGTTTAGTTTCCTCTAAAGCACGCCACAGACATCTGATTTGGTGCTTTGCTAATATGCATAACAGAAGAAGAACACACTGGATGGTCAAATTAGAGACAACTTGTTATTATTAATCATGCTTGCATTTACACACAATTCATACCAAAAGCAAAGCGATACAAATTATTACAGTGGTCACTTGATTATACAGTTTACACATCCGTATCTGCAATGGTTGTATAATCATCTATATAACAATAAAACTACTTAATTACAATTAAGGTCAACAACATTATACACGTTCACCCAGTGACCAAAGTACAACTTATTAAATACTAACAACATACTAATAATTCAGAGACAAAACACATACATCATAATTCAGAAACAGAAGAAGCTGATACACGACTGCATAACTGCATCATAATCTGTTTTTAGAGCAAGATAGTTCGAAGAGTAAGACATTTTGCAAAATCTGATGAAATAAGAACAAAATGAGAAAAATGGTACCTTTGATTTTCTAATGTCATTTCCCGATATATACATGTCTTCACTTCCTCTTCTTCAAGACCAAACTCTCGGCTGCATCAGCAAATGCATTGAACCACTTGACTTTTCTTGTTGACAACATGAGACGTCCCATCACAAATCCAATTAGGGTCCCACATCCGAATCCCAATGTCACTGCTTCCCATGTAAATCCACTGTCCTCCTCATGTGATTCAAGCTTTGGATTTTGTGTATGCTCGCTGCACGTTTTGGTCAGCGGAAGCCCACATAGTCCCGGGTTCCCTTCAAATGAGCTCTCATCAAATGTGTTGAACTGTGTTCCTTTTGGAATACGCCCCACGAGATGGTTTTCTGATAGATTTAAGACCGCAAGACGCTTGATTTCTGCAAGACTTTGAGGGATCTCTCCGGTTAGTTGATTCCAAGATAGGTCTAACGACTCAATCTCTTTGAGATCCCCTAAAGCATGTGGAATTGGACCCTTCAGGCTGTTGTGGGATAAGTTGAGCACTATTAGTGAATTAAGGCCACCGATGACGTTTGGAATCTGTCCTTCAAACGTATTACAAGACAGATCAATAATTGTGTAGTCAACGGAAATTTGTGGAAAAACTAGATTCACCCCTTTCACCGCAACAACGATTGAGTAATACTTTCCACCCATGGACAAATATTTTGGTGTTGTTCTATTTTTAACAACATTCCTCATGTAATTGAAATTTTGAAAATATTTTACAGGGAGTTGCCCCACAAACCCGTTATGAGATAAGTCAAGAACTCGAAGACTTGGAAAGGGGGATTCAACAGCTGAAGAGGGTTGAATGTGTCCTTGAAAGTTGTTTGATTTGAGGACAAGAACTTGCAGAAACGGCAGATCTCCCAACCAACTAGGGAATGTACCATTCAATTGGTTGTTTCCGAAATCAACTACTCTCAAGGATTGACAATTGGACAAGGAAATTGGCACCTTTCCATGTAACTGATTTCCATTCAAATTAAGTCCTTCTAATTTTCCACAATCCTCATATACGTTTGGAATCGTTCCTTGAAAGCTATTGTTCCCCATATCTATCATAGTAAGAAATTCGGTGATCTTTCCAAAGCATTGTGGAATCAATCCACCAAAGCGATTATTAGACATATCCAAATATGATAGAAACCATATGTTGCAAATTGATAGAGGGAATGGCCCCTCAATCAAGTTTGACTGCAGAAAAAGGTCAGCTAGTCCGTACCATCGAAATTGTGGCAAGCCTGTTATGAAGTTATGTGAGAGATTCAAACTAAACAATATTTTGTGTCCTATCTCCCCTGCCCAATGAGGAATTTGGCCATGGATTTCGTTGCTTGATAGATCTAAATCCTCAAGTTCTGTCATGGCTCGAAGTGAATTTGGAAACACCTTTAGCTTGCAAGAGGCCAATCCTAAGTATCTAAAACCAGGGTTGACAGAATGATTGGCATTCTTTGTTGTAACAGAGAAACCGTTGTATGAGAGACGGAGATCTTCAAGTTTTGTAAGGCTTATTAACAATGTATCCAACTCCCATTCACCAGTAAAATTATTATGTGAAAGACCTAGAACACTGAGGTTGGTGATCTTTTGAAATGTTTGCATATCAGTATGGCCAGCTAACTGATTGTTGCGACTGAGGTCTAACACTCGTAATGATGGAAGAGAAAATGACTCGAACGGTACCATTCCACTGAACATGTTATCCCATAGAGAGAGATGTTCTAAAGAGGGGGAAGTAAACAGCCAAGATGACAATGTCCCGTTAAGTTTGTTATCGGATAAATCCAGATAAGTAAGGTGTGTCAAGTTAACTGAGATATCCGAAGGGATATCACCCGTGAAACGGTTACGACTCAAGTCGAGTGTTTCCAAAGAATGAAGATTGAAAATGTAATGAGGTAATTTTCCTTGCAATCGAGTCATGGCAAGATTTAGTAATTTCAAAGAAGAGATGTTAAGACTAGTAGGTAAAACCAAAGAGATATTAACATATTCAAGTGAAAGTTCTTCCAAATTAGTAAAATTTCGAAACATATTTATGAAAGCGTCTGGTCCAAGCGTCAAATAGTTTTCAGAGAGATCAAGAGAGACCAATTTACGAAGGAGTGTGATATCTGGTGGGACTTGGCCAGAAAACCAACAACCAGAGAGGTTGAGATGCGTGAGACTATTTGAAAACCTTCCAATTTCACGTGGAATTTGGGAATCATCAAAATGATTGAAAGCAAGGTTGAGTCTTTTGAGATGAGGGAGGTTAAAGAGGGAGGTGTTAGGATGGATGGTACCTTTCAGCATTCCGCAACTGAGATCAAGACCAATAACGTCACCGGTGGAGTAGTCGCAGGTAACTCCCTTCCAGTCACAACAATCTGTACTTGTGTTCCAGTTCATCATTATTAGATGATAATCAGAACCACCAAAACAGCGGGAATTCAATAAGTAATCACCTGTGTGATTGGTGGAGGAAAGGTTTTGTTTAAAGAGAAGCAAAGCTTCTCTTTGTTCTTTAGAGCATTTATGAATTTGATTCAAAGTGGAAGAAGCAAACGTGGTGAAAATACAGAAAAGAAATAATAATATGCGAAACATTTTTATGTTATTCGTTGTGTTTTCAATTTTAATTGCAATCAACATTCACAGATGCTACAAATATATATACATATACACTAACAGTATTAAAACAAGTATACGCATGCTTGTAGTTGCTTTCACAATAATATAATCAAATATGTTTATGTTTCATTGATAAATAAAATGGTAGACTTTTATTTTTTGTTTGATTTGATTGCGATACATAAGAATATGTCAATGAGATTTTTTCAACCAAAGACTTGCATAGACATTTTTTGGTTCTCTAAAATTACAGAATAAACATACTCTTTGGACTTTTTTGGCTATTTGGCTAAAGGAACTCACGAAAGAGTCAGGATTTGAGCTAAGGTTAGTAGCGGATATTGCTACTAGTGCCTAGACGAAGCCAGTCCCTGGTCCATGATATATTAAGTTCAAAGTTTAACTTCTACTTTGGTTATAAATACTCACTCCTAATAGTCGGTATCAAGAAGAGATGCAATAAGCCTGACAAGCCAAACACTGCATCTTAAACCAGATGGCATATCTGTAATATCTACAGAGAAGAGCCCAGTCGATTTGTCTTGAATGCGGGGTCGGTATCTTTTTTTTACTTGCACATGAGTCTTGATTAACGCAACTTGTCAGGTGAACTTTCCAATCTCCATTTTCTTCCTGATAGCTTGTTGACCATGATATATAAGTGAATCTAGTATTCCAGAAACGGTGAAAACACCTGAATGACATCATGACATTGGACTTTAAGAAGTTAGATGAGAACGTTAACGAATAGGTTAACTAAAGCCAAATATCGGTCATGTGGTTTGCTCAAAACTACAAAATAAGTCAATTGCCATAACAACTGGGACAGAGTCTCTACAAACACTGTTTGCTTTAACATTTGGACCCCGGTATAGCGGGAGAAACCAGATAAATAGTGTTTCTCGGAACCATATCCATAATTAGCATCCACGAAGGACAAATTTTGTAATTTTGAGAAAACCCCAGGAGTCAAAATTAATGTAATTAATTTTGACAATTTTGACAGATAATTATCAAATGGAGGAGATTCAATTTTTACCTCCAATAATAGCGCAGACATTGGTCAGGAAGTGCAAAAATGAAACATGCTCTTCTGTAAAAGTAACCTGCAGAAGAAGCATTTCTAAGAATTAAACAAGAATTTGAGTTTTATAAAATTTAAATTTGTATAGATAGTATCAGGGAGACCTTAATAGGTGAAAGCTCATAGAAGAAGAAGACACCAGGAAGAGTTTGAAGACGGCCAACTTCTGCACCTTTGTAGTGTTCGGTTACGGAGAACTGTATATGACAGAAGGAAATGAACCTTGTTTTTTTAAGTGTTGAAGTAAACCTTAGTTAAAAGGATCTTGAAGAGATGATGATACCTGATTCGATTGAATACTGCGTCCACTAACATCTGTGTATACAGTCGGTACAACCTGGTAGACGACAGATTTATGTCATTCCAAGAAATAATATACAGCTTACATTGACACTAAAGAGCTTGTTTACACACAAAGCAGACTTAATTAAGGAGTCCTAAAACAGTCAAACCAAAATTATATAGTTCCATAGCAGTTCATACGGGCAAAAACGAATGTTGCAACAGTTATGCTAGATTTTCAGTCACTTTTAGTGTTCAGTACAATCTTGGACCATGACACTAAAGTGTAAGTATTGTGGTCGATCTTCGTATGAATGAAAAGAACTAAGAAAATTCCTTAATATGGTATCATATTAAACACCATACTTATAGTGCCATGGCCTAAGAATGCACTAGACTTTATCTTTTAGCAGAAGAAGACCAGATGGTAGAATGATCTTTATGATCGTATAGCAAGCGCAGATATGTCCTATGGCGAGGAGGGTCTTTATGGCTATGTAACTAGAACACATTATTATAACAAATATTTCAGCTTATTGCTCTTGCTAAAGATATTTAAGCCCCTAAATATATGTACCGACACTACATTTCAGATTTACTTAGAGGAAGAACACAAAAATAGTGGCAATCAAAGCTCAAGGGAACAATGCTTTATTACCCTCGCAACGAATGAGAAAAAAAGACAGATTTTAACCATAGTTGCAGAAAACGTAAACAATGGAAAACTAACAGCAAATGTTATGCTTTAAGCACATACCTTGAGAAAATACTGATACATCCCACTTGGGGTTATTTGTGTCCACTGCACACTGCAAATCAACACAATTGATATAGCAACTATATACCAGTACAAAAAAAAAAAAAAAAAAAGACGTACCCGTCAAGGGGGTTCACCACACCAGGAAAATATTCTCCATAAGCTATCCTATTAATCTTGTGACTTATCTGTGCTAAAAAAAGGGGGATTGAGTTGATAGATAATTGTATTCGATATACATAAGAACAACTTGATAGATCACAAATATATCTTACATTGAAGCTGTCTTTGTGAAATGCCGCTAGATCATGGACATGGATATTGGATTCTCGAAAGCTTTTTCCTGGTGCAAAATGGAAATTTCCAGCCACTTTATTAACATCCAAGAATCCGATATATTGCATCCTTCACCTGCTTCATTTTAATGCTTTG